>JAQQBR010001836.1:1213764-1230984 GCA_030347285.1 Microctonus hyperodae
ATTATATATTGAAATTAATTTTTTTTTTCATTTCAGATTAGTTAATTCAATTTTATCCGAGGAATTAAAAGAAATTCATGCATTTTCCCAAAAAACATTGACACCGTCTCAGTGGGAAAAGCAGCAAGATCAATCAAAGCAATAAACAAAAATTTTAATATACAAAATATACAAATGGAAAATTCTAAAAATTTCACTGAAACAAAAATGATTAATTTCAAAGTATCAGCGCCTGGAAAAGTCATTCTATATGGTGAACATGCAGTAGTTTATTCTAAAACTGCTGTTGCAGCAAGTCTAGATCTTCGTACAACACTTGAATATAAAAACTCATCAGATGATTTGATTGATCGTCAAATAATAATTTTATTAATGCCAAAAATTCGTGTGAAATGCGAAATACCAATAGAAAAAATACAAAATCATTTTTTCAACAATGTGAATTGCCCCAAATTCATCGACAATAATTATGAAGAATTTTACCATCATATTCAATTATTTATCGAAAGTATTGGCTACATGAATAATCAACAAAAATTCGGTCTTGAAGCATTTTTTTATTTATTTATTGCCATTGGTCAAATGGAAAATTTAGTAATTGAACCATTTGAATTATTGATTGATTCAGCACTGGCAATTAGTTCAGGATTAGGGAGCTCGGCATCTTATTCGGTTTGCATTGCCACATGTTTTTTACATTTATCTAATTTGCAAAAAAGTCAATCAACAGAATTGAATAAAAATGAAACATTAGAATTAATATCAAAATATGCAATGAATTGTGAGAAAATAATGCATGGTACACCCTCGGGTGTGGATAATTCTATTTGTACTTATGGCTCAATAATTGAATTCAAAAGGGGAGAAAAATTAGAACCAATATTGGGTGTGAAAACTATGAGAATATTATTAGTTGATACAAGAGTTCAAAGAAGTACAAAAGCATTAGTTGATAAATTGGCTGACTTAAAAAATAAATATCCAGACATTTTCATTCCAGTTATTGATTCTATTGACAACGTATCTAAGAAAGCTATTGAGGTTATTAAACGAATAAGAAATTTATCTGAAGATAATTCAGAAATTATTCATCAGGCTTACCAAGAACTAATGGTAATTATTAATAATTATCATTGTCATTTATACGTCATTAAAACATGAAAAAAGATCAATTTAATTCATATTAGAAATTGAATATTTTATTATTTTACAGACATTAATGGAAATTAATCAAGGATTATTAGCAACTTGTCAAGTCTCTCATCCATCGCTTGATCGAATTTGCGCTGAAGCAAAAAATTATGGATTAGCTGCTAAATTAACTGGAGCTGGCGGTGGTGGTTACGCTTACATTTTACTTTTACCTGACACTCAAACTGAAATCATTGCCAGTATATCAAAAAAATTAATTGCCAATGGTTATCTCGTGACATTGACTAATTTAGGCGGTTTTGGAGTACAAATTCATAGTTTATAAATAAAGCAAAAAATCATTTTTTTTTGGTTTACATTGTAATGATATAGATGAATAAATATATGTGGATATTTTTACAATTTCAAAATAAAAAATTGATTATTTTTCTTACAACAAATACTATAATATTATTATATAATTAATTTTTATAAATTTAAAAATTATAAATAAAGAAAAAATATATTACATAATTTATCAAACCAAGTAATAGTTGATCAAAAATTTTCCAACTAAAAAATTCAACGTTTATTATTTATCTTCTTAGCATATAGTTAAAATAATTCTTTCAACAATTAATCCTCTAATGTTAAGTAAAAAAAGGTACTTAAATAATATTAAAATTTTTGACTACTACATTTTCACAATCACAACAATGATTAATTACATTCAATAGAATATTTAATATATTCATTATTACTAATAATATTATTTTAATTATTTTAATTGATATTACTGGAGACGACTAGTTTTAATAAATAATCTCTTGATAAATTAACTTCAAGATGGAGTGTAAACAAATAATAAATATATAATATACATGTGGGTTTGTTCATAATATGTTGACAGTAAAAATGTAACTTTAGTACGATTTTAATATTATTAATAAATTAAATAGGACTTGTTGTTATTCCATTACGATGATGTACCGTTGTATGATTATTTCGGTTAAGAATAATTTGTTCTGGATCTAATTCACCGATTTCCGAATCATCAATGGCAATATCATCAAAATTATTTATCATATTTGGATCAAATCCAATTGTATCTTCTAATTTTGCTTCTGTAAGCCACTCGTATATTTCATTTGTATACATTCTACGCTGTAGAACTTCTCTAGTACGTGGCCGTGATCCAATATACGTTACAGAACTCTAAAATGATAAAGAATAATTATAATAATTTATAAATTTCTGAAAATGTATTAATAATTAGCGGGATAAATTAAATATAATTACTCCAATCATTAATGTTGATCGTAATTGTTCTAATAATTGAAAATCCTGAATAATTGATTGTAGTTCACTCCATTTTAATTCAACCTCTTCGTGCAACATTTTTTCCTCTATAAATAATTGAAATAAATTATTGATGTGTGTATATAATAACCAATATGTACTTTAATTAATTTTTGTATGTATCTCGACATTATATTTACCATCACGTTTCGATGTTGATTGTTTATACTGTATTCGAAACCGGAATGCCTCCAAAAAACTTGATACAACAATAGTTAAAACAATCATTGTAACTAAATAAAAAATCATGAAATATACACGGGTATAGAGACCAACAGTGAATGCAAAGGCATTCATTAATATAAACCAATTATTAACAACAGTTAATTCAAATAATGTCATTGCACTTGCTAATAAATTATCAAAAGTATTTAAATAATAATATCCCAATGTTGTACTACCATTTGCAGAATATTTATAGAAATCCTCAACAGTTGTATTAGCACAACAATTTCTCATATCATAACCAGCAAATAATTCCATTCCAATAATTGCAAAAAAATAATATAATATAAGCATAACAATTGCAGTTGAGCACATTAATGGTGATAGAATTACTAATGTACCAAATACATCACGATAACGTTTTTTCATCTTAAATAATCGTAATAATCGTAATGGACGAAATATAACGAAAAATATTGCATTTGGAAATAATCTTAAACAACACGCAGCAACTAATGACATTATTGATGCGCCTAAATCAAATAAATTCCATCCGGAGCTTAAATATTGTCGCATCCCAAGACCAAGTGCTTTTATTAATGCTTCAATAACAAATAAACCGCCAAATAAAAGTGTATCCCAGCTCGCGGCAAATTTTTGATATGATTTTATATGATCCGATGTTGATTCAATAAGTCGAAATGTCATAGCAATTCCGTTTCCAATTATTGCCGCATCTGTCAACAGTGAATAATATTTTCAATTTTATCATGGAAATAAAAATTGTAAAAATAACAGTATTGTGTATACTAAAATGGTTTAAAAGTTAACGCACAAACTAATGTTTCAAAATACGGCCACATGATTGCACTATGTGCACCAGTACATAATATTTGTAATGGATGCCATGCTGCATGATACCATGGAATCCCAGAATATTTTGGTTCCCATTCAAGTGTCGTTACATCATAAACTGCAAGAAATTCTTCACAACTCAATGCACCACTGCCAGATCCATTCATATGACGAAACATAAAAATAATATCCAAAGTACCTGTAGAACAAAATAATTATTTTTTATTACATTATTGTTATTTAAGTATTTGTCAATTATCATCTTACTTTTATTTGGTGCATAATATCGCATTAAACCTTCAAATTGTCGAAATCTCATTTGATTTGGATTTTGTTTTGAAACAAGTAATTTAAATGCATGTTGACACGCTCGTCTTTTATGTAAAAATAATTTTTTAAATTTGTCACGCTCAGCTGATGTAAATGTTTCATTCACCACCGCCAACATTAAATTCATCATTACGTAAAGCATAACACATAGATATGATACGAAATATATCGCGTACCATTTACTTCTTGAATATGATGGCATCATAACGTCGGGAAAGCTGAAAAAAAAACAAATCTATTGTTGCATACTATTTAATAAAAATATTCTTATGCATGTATATATATTTGTATAATAAATACTTGGCTGTTGTAAGGAGAACAAATAAACTGACAAAACTGTCTTGTAACGTTGCAAAATTTCGATTTGTTTCGGTAAACATGTAATATCCTAAAACCATATATGTTATGATGAAAAACAATAAAAGACCCAACATGTCCAATATTGGCGGTAAAGTTTGTAAAATCTGTCTTATAAAACGTCGTACACCGCCACAGTATTTTGTGTCGACCAAAAAAATTGGTCTTAATGCTCGTGTAACACGAAAATGTGATGATTGACGTATCACAACAGCTACTGCTTCAAGGAACATTATTCCCAATGTGATGCACTGAAATGAACAAAAGATAATGAACAAATTATTAAATACATTAGGATAAGATTTTACCTTCAACATTGTACGTTTGTGTTTAAGAATTGTTCCCCATCCAATCCATCGTAATTTTAATGCCAATTCAACACCAATAGTCATTAATGCCAATAATTCAATTGATCCATGCGCCCAAACTGGCAACTGTAAAAATTACATTTTTCGTCATCAATTCATTCTTTTTTATTTTTTTATCCTACGTCTACTGCTATAATATCCAAAAATTATAATATGAAATGAAAAAATAGTGATAAAACTGAATAAATAATTTATAAAAGTACATACTTTAAATAATGGTACAGCTGGCTCTTCAACAAATGCTAATCCTAACAGTATTAAAGATGTAAATAAATCAAGGCCGTAATACCAACTGTTGTGAACTAAAAGATATGCGGGCAAATCTTCGGGATGTCGTGGATGTGAATCAAATTTTTCATTATTTCGTCCCTCCTTTAAATTTGTTCCATCAATATAATAATTAATTATATTTCATATATTAAATAAAAATGAGCTAAATTAAAATTATTTCAATATAATATATGCCTCTAAAAATATTGCTGCTTCATGATAATTCATTTCCCAGTGCATGTCAGCATCCATCATGATTGTTTGCCGTGCAAAAGCTGCACTCTCTGCAGCATTATCACCAGTACCATCATTGTTTGAATCGTTTCCTCGCGGCACGACTCTTTGATTGAATTCATTTGGCGAATTAATATCGTCCCGTGGTGACATTCTACTGCTCACAAAACTGTCTGAACAATTGTAACACAACATAGATCCATATTCTATAAAAGAAACATACGTCAAAGCATGCGTTTGTATGGGGCTCAATAAAAAAAAATAGACCTGGGAAACGTTTAAAAATTATAATTTAAAATTTTAATTCATACTTTTGAAGCGTAAAAATAATTATTCAATTTTTTTAACCAATTGAATTTAATAAGTTCACAACTACTGTTAAAATTTTTTTTTTTATTACTTGGATTCGTTCCATAAGTATTTTGTCCATAATTTGATCGTGAATCATCATCGAAACGTTGATAATTGTTTGCATTAGCGCTAGGTGACTCATTGCTAGAATTCATTTATGATCAACAAATAATAATGATACCTAAAACAAATGCAATTATAAAAAAGTTATTTTCTGAATAAATAAACACGTATTTAATTTTGGAATCCACTCACGTGATTGAAAGACTAAATTGACAGATCGAAAATGGTAAAAACACGACAAGGCTGGAGTAATAACACTCTTATAAAAACGGAGTGTTGTGCATGTGTATAATTATAATATAATAATGCCTGTTGACAATTTCAGACTAGTATGAGTATATAAGATTGGTTAATTATCATAATTATAATCATAATATACAACGTAATAATGTTTAATGGTAGAGAAAATGAGGATAATGATGATGATATATTAAGTTAATTTTGCTGTATCGCAAATGCACCGCTCCCTAGTCCCTTGTGATGCTGATGATCTTGTTATGCGCCATACTTCACTCCAGTTGTGACGTCACACACGTGACAGTTTTTTCTCTTTTTTTTTTATTTTATATAAATATAAAAACGTTAGATTTTCATATTATGAAAAAAATTTAATATTATACAACTCATTATAGAAAAGTTTATTAATGTTAAATTAAATTAAACAACAATTATACACATTATTGTTTTTTTAATTATTTTTATGTTTATATTGCGATTCTTTTTTCATTCTACTTTATTTTTATATAAATAATATTATATTGCACATTTTCTTATAAGATAAAAAAGGAAATATAGGAATGTGTTTGTAATTGTCCACTTTGAAATTTAGATTACAATGCACATGTAAAATGATTATTCAAGAAAAAAAGTTTGATATTAAATTAAAAAAATTCACCAACTATTGAAATTCGTTGTAGAAAAGGTTGAGATTGACACGTTAATACCTCATAATTTTCACTCAATGTTGAATTAATTGGATAAATATCATTCAAACTTTTCATTCTTTCAATCAAAATTTTTTCTACATCATAATCGTCTACCAATGTCATTTTTTTATCATCAAAATTATAGTCATCATTTTCCAATGATGATGGTTTACTGTTATTATAAATTTTCGGTCCAATAACCTGATTTTTCACAGTTTTTTTTTCAGAATTACTTTCTACCGTTGCTTTTTGAATTTTTTCCTCATTGTTTTCAGTTATCTCAATAATATCATTCTCTTTCCCATCGTTTTTTTTCGTAAATTCAACGACAATCGTTGAATTAAAATTATTTTTTTGTCTTCTCTTCCATTTGTCGCCACGAAATTTTTCCAAATTAAATTTTTTATCATCATCAAATAAACTCTCAATGGGTTTACAACAATCCAAAGCACCTGGATCAATAGGATGTGCTTCAGTATTAAAAACATAACCACCTGCATAAACAATACATTCCCCGCCCGATTTAGTTTTAACAATATCACCCTTTGCTCCATTATTATGAATAAAATTTTCCTCATCAAATAATAAATAAAGATATTTTGTTGTTTCAGCTAGAAAAAATGACTCCATTCTGTCTGCCTTACGATGATCTCTTACGTCATTTATCGTTGCATAACCACATGTTGTTTTTGCACTATGTTGCAAACTTTTTAGTATATCGACACCCATTTTAATTAAATGTGGATCTTTTGTTGCACGATATAAATACATTATTGATTCAATTAATTCTGGTCTTAATGGATAAGCTTCACGATTAGTTCCAGCCTCTGCTTGGGCAATATTATAAAATTCTGGTGTAAAACCAAATTGTTTCCAAACACGATGATAATTATGCAGTGATTTCATAGCATTATCAATATCACCAAATAAACTTAAAACACCAGGCCAATATGCATCCAACGATTGAAAAACTGGTAGTGTTACTTGTCCTTCAGTCATTGTAACCCACAAATACCAATCTTCACGTCGAATATATTTTTCAATAGCCAATTTATGTTCATTAAATATTCCAGCTAATAACGGATTTTGAAATAATAACGTTCCTTTAGCTAGGTATTCAAAATATGAATCAACACCAGCACCAATACCCGAATCTCGTGCTGTCCAATGGCCAGTTAAAATATCAACATGATTTCCAACCAAACCTATTTTTGATTTGTAATAATGTAGTGCTTTTATGGCATTCATTGCAACTTCTTCATAAAGAGAATTGCCCGTCAATCTGGATAATGTTCCGAATTCAAGTAAAAATGTACCAATCCCAGCTGTACAAGTTATTGTTGTTTCACCAATTGGTATACCGTACTTTAAATTCACTGTACCATATGGCATACCCGTTGGTGTATCAAATGCAATTATTAAACGTTTAGCCATGTCCTCGGCGAGACGCAATAATGGACCATTACATGGCCAACCTGGTTCTAATATCATTTCTGCTTTTTTTGATAATAAATGTGCACTTAATAAACCCCCAACTACTCTTATATTTGTCTCAAATACAGAAACATTGATATTTGCTTCGAAATTATCTCGTGAATTTATTATTTGCTTTGCGACGCGACGAAATTCGGTGTAATTTCCCATCACTGCCAAGGTATCAAGTGCATCAATTAAGGTTAAGGAAAAACTTCCCCATGTATCAAACCCATCACAACTTAATGAACGTAATTCATCATAAGGATATGCATATTTTAAATAACTATTATAAGCATGATTGAACATTGAACGTACTTCTTCACGTAGCTTTATCAAATCTTTGGTTTCATATTTTTTTGATGTGGTTGGTGATAGTACCAAGCAAATTATAATCACTATTATACGTGTCAATATCATTTTTCTGCTGTAAATAAAAAACAAATAATCAAATTTACATGCTTCAATTCAAAACATTTTACTTTATATTTACGTAGACTAGAAATAATTATACTTACGCTTAACTTATTTCGCATTTGAATAGATAATTCCATTCAAAATTTTGACTATTTCTTCATTAATAGTAAAAACAAATTGTTGGTATAATATTTTTTACATAAATCCACGTCATAATATAGAATGTAAGATATGCATAACCTCAAATTTGTACCCTCTAATTTCGTATTGTTTGTTTAATATATTTTTTTCTGTAATATTCTGAGTGATATAAAATAAATGTTTCTTATAAAATTTGAGAATAATCTCTTTCTTTTTTTTTATTCACCTTTATACTTGAAATTATTTTCTATCATGTTTAATATAAATAAATAATGCTGTACAGAAAAAAAATTTATATACACTTTATTCTGTTTATTGAGCCTCAATATTCTAATACGAATGGTACCTTTGGAGAGAAAATATATCAGGAGAATATGCGATATAAGTTGGTCGTTCAATAAAATTTTCGTCTAAGCAGTGGAGTGACAGTGGTGACACTGTGGACATAATTCAGTGTTTTACCCATAGTGTTACCACTGTGATTTCACTACTTATCTACGGTAAGCAAATCTTATCTCGAATCTTTTTAATGTAGTTGGTGATGATAGAACCAAACAAAGTATAAACACCACCGTATAATAACCTGTTTTAAAAAATAATTATATAAATAATATCATAAAAAAAGAGAATGAAGAAATCAGGCAAATGATATATCTGTATTTAGGATATTTTCTGTTATTTCATTTTTTTTTGTATTTCCCGCGTAATGGCGTTAACTATAAGCTCGTAAAAGCTGCTCACACATTACGCATACGTTCACATACTCAAAACACGCGCGGTTGAATATGCACGAGTGTACGCTTATATACTATATATGCGTATTATATATATATTTTTCAAAGTCCAAGTGTTGCCAATGAAAAAATAGTAGTCGTCATACAAAGAACTTTATATATTTTGCTCAACTCCATAAGTCATAACACAACATAACCAAACAAAAATATTTTACACGTTAATACACACGATGGACGTCGACAATGACTTTGATGATCAAAATTTACTTCAACAATTTAGTTGTATGGGAACAACAGATAAGGACGATTTGGTGAAGCAATTACAGAGATTATTGGCTGGAAGCCAATTGAACGAGGCAACTGCCACCTTTTTCTTGGATATGAACAATTGGTAAAAACGTTGAATACAAAAAGATTGATTAAACACATATAATATAACTATGACAGAAATTGATTACCCATTAAGTCTAAAAATACTATTTTGTTTACAAATCATTCAAGATCATGCAAATAAAATAAATCTATTTGCTAAAAATTGAAAAAAAAAAGACTTAACCTCATTTTTTTTTATTTATCATTGCAGGAATTTGCAAGCAGCAATATGTAGTTATTTCGACTTTGAATCACCATTTAAATTGCCATGTATGACATTATTGTTTGATAGTACAATCGGCGAGGGTGAATCAGTATCGCCAAATACGAAATTTCGTAAATCATGGCACGTTATGAATTCAGGCAATGAACAGTGGCCTGATGGTATTTGTCTGCAATATACAAGTGGTGTTATAATGGGTGATTGTACAAGAATTTCAGTACCATCATTAGCACCAAAAGAATCAACAGAATTAAGTGTTGTATTGGTGAGTCCTGGTGAATTGGGAGTTTATGAAAGCAAATGGCGAATGATGACAAACACAGGATCATATTTTGGTGATATTATATGGATTATTGTCACAGTAAGCGAGACTGGTACATTAGCTGTGACACAACAATTACATCAATTAAGTACATCACAATCTAATGATGTACAAATGTGCTAGCCCTCACCGTATAATATTTAATTTAAAGACAAGGAAAAAAAAAGTGAGAATGATTGAAAATTTATGAAATACACAACCAACACACATTGAATAAAAGGATAAAAATGTTACACATATTTATATATTAGATATAAATGAAATAAATAAACATATAAATACATATTTCAAATATGCGAATGAGAAAAAATTTAGACAAAAAGATATTTTTTAGAATACAATTTAAACTTGTCTATTTTATTAATAAAGAAAAAAAAAATGAAATGCAGATGAATCCAACATATGAATGATAAATATTGATGAAAAGAATGAAAAAAAGCGCAATGGGAAGGAGGAAGAGTGTGAGAGTTTATATATTTTTTTTTTACCTCATAAGTCACTTGAAGGGACAATTTAATATTTTTTTTTTACGGAAATGAAAAATATAGACAGCTTCGTTTCCTATTTCTCCACTTATAAACACATTTACACATAAATTTGAGTGTTAATTGAATAAAAAGAATGTATGAAGAACAAAGAAAATGAGAAACAAAAATGTGGTAAATTCTATAAAAATTTAATGAATAATTAGATTATGTAAGAAAAAAAAAAGAAAAAGTAAAAAGATTACAAAGAAAAGTAGTTTATTATTGCATAAAGATAATTATAGCATTAATAATAATAATATAAATACATAAAAATTATTACATTTTTCGATTGTGAAAATTGAAAAAAAAAAAAAATGTAAAAATCCCTCTTTTTTTATTGCATTCTTTTTATTTGATATTTATACAGAAAAATAATTTCTTTATTCATTTCATTGTACATAATGATAAATGAAAAATGAATTTGTAATTTTATTTGTATTTTAAACTGCCATTTGCATGGGGATTTTGGGATGAGGTTGATAATCAATTAAATTAAAATCATCGGCGGTGAAATCATCGATTTCTTTTACTTCCCTCACGATTTTTAATTTTGGGAATGCTTTTGGTTTACGTTGACATTGAATTTTTAATGCATCAATGTGATTTGTATAGATATGACAGTCTCCCATTGTGTGAATAAATTCACCCGGCTAAAAATGCAAAGGAACAACAGATAAATCATGAAAAAAATCTTTTTTTTTTCTTTTTTGAAACTAACCTTCAAATTGGTTATGTGTGCCAACATGTAAGTTAATAATGCATAAGATGCAATATTAAATGGTACACCAAGTCCCAAATCAGCACTACGTTGGTATAATTGGCAGGATAATTCACCATCGGTCACATAAAATTGTACGAGACAATGACAAGGTGGTAATGCCATTTTTGGTATATCAATTGGATTCCATGCACTCATTATAATTCGTCGGTCATCGGGATTATTTCGTATTTTATCAATCACATTTTTCAATTGATCGATACCTAAACAGATAGGAGAGTAAATATTTTTATTTTACTCATCATAAATACATTTACTCTGATTTTTTTTCTTACTACATGATAACAAGTATGAGGAAAAATAAAAAGATTTTTATTTGAAAACCTTTTTCGGTGTAATCTGCATTCATGTTTGTATATTCTGCACCACAATGACGCCACTGAAAACCATAAACTGGTCCTAAGTCACCTTCTTGCCTGTCTTTAAATCCATAATTATCTAAATATTCACGTGAACTATTTCCATCCCAAATTTTCACTCCTTTTGCTGATAATTCGTGAGCATTCGTTGATCCACTAATGAACCATAATAATTCTTCGACTACACCTTTCCAGAATACTGACTTTGTTGTTAATAACGGAAATACATCTGTAATTAAATATAAGCTAATTAATTGGTTTATATTTCTTATAAATTCGTATAAATTCTCTTACTATTTCGTAAACTGAAGCGCATTTGCGTTCCAAAAATTGAATAAGTCCCAACGCCAGTTCGGTCATTTTTTTTAGCTCCCTTAGAAATTATTTTTTCAACTAATTGTAAATACTGGTATTCTTCATGGTCATTATCATCATTTCTTTTATTTATTGACATTTTATATCTTTATTATAAAAAGTAAAAAAAGGTATTTCAACAACAATAAACCAGTTTGAATTTTGAGGTTATACGTATAAATAGAGTCAATAGAGATAAGCGACTATTAACATAATATTACATTTTTAGAAATACGTTATATTTCAACTATTGGTATTAATATTAATACATAATTGATTGTTTTAAAATTTTACATTGTATAATTGATGAATATGTCAATAACTAGAATAATTCGTGTTTTATTTTATTAATTTATTTAATTATACACTTGACTAACTGTGTATATTTTCTTGAGTGTGTTGTCAGTGTGTCACATATATGCATTCATATAGCTTTATATATATGTGCATTGTCGATTGCGATGAACAACTTCAATGAAATCCATGTGTATGCGTTTATATTTTTAGTCCTATAAATTCGTGAGAAAAATTTTCCGGCAATTATTTTGTAAATATAGAAATATAAATACATAAAACAAACCTAAATAAGGCATAAAACAATAACGGATCATAAGATTTTGAGTGGTTATTAAATATTCATTGATAATTTTCATAAAATATATCGTAAAAGAAGATAATAATAATAATATAAAATAATAAAATAAGTATCGCATGAAAAAAAAAATTTCGTCGAACAAGAGACCTGTTTAAACTTGTTTTGTTCCACTATTTTTTACATATACATACACTGATAAATAATTAAACAAACATGTATTTAACATGTAAATGTTTAAATGTTTCTGTAAAAACACGGGGTAATGAATTAAAAGAATTCAATGGCAATACAATAAATAATTTAACGATTTCAGATTGTTTTTGTGATTTTTTTAAAGAGCCATTAGCAACAGCTAGTGAATTGGAAGGAATTAATAAAGAACAATGCAGTTTAGTGATGAATAAAAATATTGGTTTATGGTGTATTCATCGGTGTATAAATTGTTCAATGTATACACATGCAGTACATCGTAATCATGGAGCTGGTTTAGTTTTAATAAATAATAATATGATAACCTCAAATGATGAAATTGAAAAATTAAAGTCTCATCCTAAATACAGCAAAATATTTAAAATAATTATTGGTTATAACCAATTGAATAATGATGACGATGATCACGATCATGATGAAAAACTATTATTACCATTGACTAAATCTTCAATGTCACAATTATCAAATAATATTCAATTGTCACTGAATAATTTGCAACAGCAATTGGATCATGCGATACAAAAGAAAGCTGAAATTATTGATGAAAAAATTCGTGCATTTACCAATGAACAAAATCAATTATTAGATCAATATCGTGAACGTGCACACACTGAATATAATATATTATCACGCATTATTTGTGCTAATGATAATTTACAACAATCAGAGTCATTGAAGACAATGGGGATTAAAAGGGCAGAAGAAAATAATTTTGTGACTACAAAAATAATAGATAAAAATTATTTAGAAAATTTGTCAATTGATACAATGGATTCTAATCGATCAGATGATAATGAAATTAATGATGCTGATAAAATTAAAGTAACTTTAAATAATTCAATGACAGGAAAAGAATGTCAAAAATTGAAAATGGAGAAAAACATTGTTGATGATAAATTAAATAAAAAAATACAAAATTTTACGATGGAAAAAAATGACCGACATGATTATGGTGAAGTTATGTTTGCCTTAGAAGGGATGGATGATGCAATCATTTTTGACGATCAAGAAGCCATTTTAGAAGTTGAAGAATCAGATGCTGAAGGTTAAAGAAATTCATATTTCTTATTTCTAAAAACGAGAGACAAAATATTTGAATTTATTCATTGATAATATTAATATATTAATTATATCATAATTTGGTGAATGATTTTTTTTTATTTTCTAGATTCAGGACAAGATGAAGGTATTCATATACCTAAAGGACAAAGAAGTGGTCATCCAACATTAGCTAAATCACTGCCAGTCAGTGTCCCAAATTTTTCAACGTTTGTTCGGCAAACAATACAAGATTCGGATGATGATCAGGTAATATCAAAAAAATTCATTCATTAAATATTACTGAATAAATATATGAAGAAAATAATAAGTGTATAACTTTAATGATTTTGAATTGGAGTATTCATATTAATCTTAAAATGTGTTTTTTTTTCTAGTTGTCGATGGATCCACTTGATCCACACAATATTCGTGCTTCGATCAAAGCATTAGCAAAAAGTGTACATGGCGATGCGGTATTTGGTGATTTGCCACGACCGAGATTCTCTACACAAATTTGACTGGAAACGATCTATTCACCGCCTGATGATTAATGATTTTTCTCCAAATTCATTTCATTCATCATTACAATAAAGAAATTTATCATAATCATATATAAATGTTCGCATATACATACGATATTACATGAATTAAACAAATTTATTCTCAATAAAAGTACTAGTTTTCGATAGTGCTTATACATTAAATATTGGTATACAAATTTATATAATAGTTTGTGAAATTTAATGTTATTTTTTATTCTTCTTTTATGGATTATCATGATAAATTTACTAAAAAAATAGATAAGAATATTAGAAAAAGAAAATTGTACATGAATTCGGCAACTTAATGAGAAAAAAAATCAAGATATATTTTGATGACATGTTCTTCGACATATACATGTGTACATTTTATAGGTATTGTTATATAATAATTATTTGATAAAAACAAAAAAATATGAATAACCCACCAATTGTAATTTTTTTATTTTTTATTATGTAGAAAACAAAAAGGATTAAGAATAAAATTGTATTTTTTTTTATACACACAAAATGGATGACAAATATTTCAACATACGAAAAATATTAGTTATTGCAATTGTCATCAAATTTTTTCTATTTCAACAAAAAAAAAAATCAACATGTATAAATATTCATATATTTTTTAATAAATTCTATATTAATGTGCAAATAACAATTGTTATTAATATGGTCTTGTTATAGCAATCGCAATTGATGTATTTTTCATCTAGCCCAGTCCTCATCGTCAAAACAACCTGAATAAATTCAAAAATCTCATGGAAGAACTACACATATACAAGTCATAATGTTTTTGATGATCATTTTATTGATAGCAATTATTTGTTAGATGAATACATATAAGATGAAAAAAAATTTATTAAATAAAAGTTTTTACGATTATTGGAATATTTTACTATGAATTTTGTATTATTGGCAATTTTTTTATTCATTCAGTTTTTTTTTAATTTTATTTTGATTCAATAAATCAATGAGCTATTGGACTTTTTGCTTTTATTGCAAGATCCAATTGTGCAGTAGCAACTGTTTTCATTCCCTCTTGTACACCTGATAAATTTGTCTTCCATGCGGCGAGTAAATCACGTAATTGTAACCATTGCGGACGACCAAATGTCCGATGCATTGTACTTGATATCAATACTTTACCACCTGCTTGATCCATTCGTGCACGCACAAGTTTTGTTTTCAACACTAAAAAATGTAAATCAAATAATAGTAAATAAGTTTAATGAAAACAAAAATTGACTTTGTTGAATTGTTCGATAACTCAGAAATGAAAAAGCGAATTCTGAGCCAGTACTAATTCATTTTAATATACCCCTGGTAATTTTATCAAATTAAATTATTTTCAATTCAAATAAAATATGATTATCCAGGGGAACCAATTATATAGATGAATAATACAATTAATAATAATTTACCATCAATTATAAAACTTTCAACATCATCTTCTTCAATTTGCAATTCATTTTGTATTGTTTCAAATGTCATTTCAGGATTCGTTTCTGCCAATTGCATAAATGTTAATAATCTCATTTTTTTCATATTCTGTTCATGATTTAATCCTGCAAATATATATTAAATAAGAATTCGTTTTATAAGGAAAGGAAAAAAAAAAAATGCAACTTGCCAACAGTATGCTCAACAAAATCCTTGTGTTCTTTATAGAATTTTATGTAAGCTGGTAATTTCTCCTGAACGAAAATGAAAAGTAAATCATGAATTAATTCACCCTCCAGAAAACGAACGGGTTTTAGCGCTAATAATGGATCCAATAAAAATGTATTTGGATCAGCTAAAGCTGCCTGAATACAATGTTGAGCATCTTCACGAGCTTCCGATGCGTTTTCTGCAGTATATGTACCCAAAAGTTCTACCATAACTGCTGCAGCTTGGTCACTGAAGCAAAGAGAAAAAACTATTAATATTTTTTAAAAATTAATTTCACATAAATATTCAATTTTAAATGAATAATTCAATTGCGGAAAAGATGGATAACGTAATAATTATTCACCCTTGCTTGCAACTGAGGAGTATTTCATGCAATAGTCGCAATAATTTTTGCATCTGTTCATTGTTTGGCGGGAATGCTTTAAATTGTTCCTTCAATTGTTCAACACCACTGTAAACTGCTTTGACTTGATCAACATTACGTGCAACTTGAACTAAATTGTAATAAACATGATAACGCATTGGTGATTTTTCCTCCAAAGATTGAAATAGTAGCCATAACCTAAGAAAAAAAAACAAATATATTAATTTACATTATAATAAATCAAATCTACAACTTTATTTTATGAGTGATCTTACGCTTTGAGATAAATCAATCCGAGCTTTTGCCCAGGTGCTTTTTTCAATTTTTCACAAAATGCTAGAATCAAATTTTCAGCACGTTCAACTGGAATCTAATGGAATTCCAAAATGAATTAAATATAAGATTACTAATTGCATACTTGAATTTCTTAATTATTACATCTACTCAATTCCAATTATTTAAATATTTTCATGTACTTACATGAATCAAAATTGATACAATGTCATTGAGGATATTTTCAATTTCAGTTTCGTTTCCTTCTTTAAAACAAGCATCACAAACACCAATTATTTTATGTAAATCATCTTCAATACCGCGCGGTGATTTTTCATCACTAATTTCTGCTCCAAGACTCTTGAAATAAATTCTCAATTCTTGTGCCTTAAACACAAAAAAAAAATCCATTTATTCATTT
>JAQQBR010001836.1:1242236-1252239 GCA_030347285.1 Microctonus hyperodae
AAAAAAAAAAAAAAATATATAATTCGTCTTTTACCTGTTTAGAATTGAAAACTATATGTAATCTCATACACTTATTTATGTACCGGACAGCACCCATTTATCCAATTTAATGATTATTGTAATTTTTTTCTCCAATTTTGGATTTTTTTAGTAAAGCTGATTAATTGATTAATTGATTTACCTGTGTTGTCAGCGCCTCTTGGTATTATAACATCGGCAAACTTTTTTGTTGGTAAACAAAATTCTTCAAATGCTGGTTTAACATAATTCATGTATTGATTTAGAACATAATCCAGATCACGACCTCTTTCATTTATATCACGTGGAACTAACCAAAAAAAAAAATAAATAATTAAATAAATAAATAAAATAAGGTAAAAAAAAATTGATACTTCACATCTTCATTAATTAAATACATACCACGACGTGCAAGTCTTGTATCTGAATCGGTATCAACGAATAATTTCATGTGGAACAATTCCCGAATTTTCGGAAAATAAAATATCAATATTCCCTCAAATAAAACAACATCAGCTGGATAGATTGTTGTTATCTGATTCTTAACTCTATAATTAAATTAAAATACTTATTTCTCTGCATTATTTGTGCATATTAATATGAATTTTATACTTACAAACTATTTGTTCGATAATCATATGCTGGAATTTCACACTTAATACCAGCAAGAATATCTTGAAGAGTTTGTAATATTAAATCATTATCAAATGCATCAGGATGATCGAAATTATATTGTCCTTTTTCTGCTCTTATTTTTTCTGCTTGTGTTAAATCACGATAAAAGCTGTCTTGCGAAATACAAACAACTTGACGTTCTGTATGATCCATATCTACTTGTCCCAATTTTTCCATAATGCGTTTGCATACAGTTGACTATTCCAAAAACATAAAAAAAGATGAACGAATTAAAATTTAAAAATAAAATATTGGATTATGAAATGATAAATTTTCAAATAAAATATTACCTTTCCACTTGCAGTACCTCCTGACACACCAATAAGAAACGGAGTTTTCCCCTCAGCTCCATTTAATTTACCATTAAATCCAAACGACATTTTACGTGCTGCTCCAATATCAATAGTTACATCTGCCATCTTTATTTTCCCCTTATATTGATCGTTAAATTAATAATGATCAATATATCTTTTACCCTTATCTGATAAATTAAATATACCCGAAACAATATATAATTCAGATATTTCAATATTAAATATTGATTATTAACGACGAGACGCAATAATGGCACACATAACCTCAAATTCGTCGCGCTATTGTTAATTGTTCTGTCGTTGTGCAGATTTATTTAGTAAGACTGCCGCTACTACAATGTTAATTGCGATGATGATGATGTACTGGATGTACTCCTCATGTACACGCAAACACTAGATGATAACATATATACACAATTGATATCCATTAAATTAAAAAATAACTTTTACATTCGGTTAACTTCGGATCGCTTCGACTTTTATTATTCCATTAAAAAAACACGTGGGCTCTATTATCATTATATACGTATTAACATATAAAATATATTTATACATATATGTAAAAAATAAATATAAATCTAATGAAAACATCTTCATTAGCATTACTAACATAAAGATTGTAATGAAAGAAAAGGAAAAGAAAAAAAGTTCATTTATCTATATTCATTATATAATATTATGAACTGCTTGAAATTTATCATTAATAAATCATCTAGAAAATTACTTAGAAACGTAATAAAAATGCGTTACAGTAATATTAATTCAACACTTACCTATCAAGTGAGTTACAATTTTTTATTCCTATTATTATTTATTATATTTACAAATATATTTATTTATTTAAAAATTTTAGGATGCTATTGAGGCATTAAATAATTTACAATCAAATGCTGCGTATCTGCGTAATGCACCAAAACATGATGCAATTGTTAATAAAAGTTTGGAGGAAACAAAAAAATACATATCACGGTAATTGAAAATAATCGCTCATATTGAAATTCATTATTTAATTATAAACAAATAAAATAATTATGTGTTATATCCATTTGTTTATCTTAGTTCGGGAATGAATATTGAACAACTGGATAAATTATCAGTGATTCATGTGGCAGGAACAAAAGGTAAAGGTTCAACGTGTGCGTATGTTGAAACAATATTAAGACAACATGGTTATAAAACGGGATTATATACCTCACCGCATTTAGTATCAGTTCGTGAAAGAATAATGATAAATGGTCGACCAATAAATGAAGAAAAATTTGCAAATCACTTTCGGATAATATATGAAAAATTAATAAGCCAAAGATCATACGAAAACGATATGCCAACTTATTTCAAATTCCTTACAATAATGATGTTTCATATATTTATCAATGCATCAATAGATGTTGCTGTAATTGAAGTTGGAATTGGTGGTGAACATGATTGTACAAATATTATACGAAATCCCGTATGCGTCGGAATTTCTAAATTAGATTTAGATCATATTTCATTGTTGGGCAACAATATAAAATCAATAGCATTTCAGAAATCTGGAATATTTAAAAATAATACACTAGCATTTACTGTACCACAATTATCAGAAGCAATGTCAGTACTTTATGATCGTGCAAATGAAAAAAAATGTCTTTTAAGTGTTGTTCCACCGATTTCTAACTATTCATTCGATAAAAATCCACCGAAATTGGGGATCGCTGCTAATATTCAATACTACAATGCGTCATTAGCAATACAATTATCAAAAGCGTGGTTAAGTGCACAAAAAAATAATAATAAATTTAATAACACAAACAATGAGAAAGTATCGACAATTGATATTAATAAAGTCGAGTTGGCATTGGCGAATTGTAAATGGCCGGGACGAACACAATTATTACGTGGAAATTATATAAATTTTTATTTAGATGGTGCACATACGATTGAAAGCATTGAAGGATGCATTGAATGGTTTATAAATCAAACGAATAATTCAAAACGAAAACGTATATTAATGTTTAATGTAATGGGCAATCGTGATGCTAGAATATTTTTAAATGTACTCAAACCATTGAATTTTCATTCAGCATTTTTTGTGCCAAATGTATCTGGTATTGGTGATAATCTTGATCAAGATAATAAATTACATCCAGCTACAGAGCAAATAAATGGATGCGAAATTAATTGTAATTATTGGGATGATAATGGAATTTATGCACCATCGGTTAATCAAGCTTTAAAATTAATTAATGAAAAATATCAATTATATAATGGTATAAATGACGATTGTAAAATCGAATTATTAATTACTGGATCTCTTCATTTAGTTGGTGCTGCATTGTCAGTTCTGGATCCAAACCTGACAATGAGTACGAATTTTTAACAAAAACAAAAAAAAAGACAGAATCTCTTTTGTATGTATAAATATTTCTATTTTTTTCTTCTTGTTTGTACTTACAAATGTGCAGAAGGAAATTAGGTTAAGATGAATAAGTAAAAAAAAATATATTTTCTTTTCTTAATATTTTTTACTGGTCAAAATAATTTCTTACGATATTCCAATTCCGATTCAGCCTCAGTGTCAGATAAGCTTAACGAAGCACCAACACGTCTTCTCATTCGATTATCCTCAGGACTCTGGAGAAAAATTTAATAAATAAATCAATATATAAATACATGAATATATAGAAAAAAAGAAATGTAAAAATTTTTTTATACTTGGTCTGAAATTCCAACAGTAGGCTCAGATGCGTAACCGACTTCTTGCGCATCCTCTTCTAAATCAGCTTCATATTCCTCATATTCATCTGAATCTGTATCAATATCTAAATCATAACGATTGCCATGCGATACTTTACACACCATTTGCGCCAAATCTGTGAAAGTATAAGACGAAATTGTATCTGGATTTGCAGTTTTAGCTCTCATTGCTTTGGCAGTCTCACGATCAGCATTAAATTGTGGCAAAACTCCTGCTTTTGATTGCCCTTCAAAGTAGGTTTTGCCTAAAATATAAAAAATTAATTATCATTAGAGTTGAAATGTGGATAATTAGAATGAAAAATCCTTACCATGGTGATAACCAACGTCTTTAATTTCATCAAAATTTGCGAATTGTAATGTTTTATATTTGTCAATTGGTGGTCGTATATACTCGCAATAATCTGACGATTTAACTTCTTCCAATTGACGTACACAGCTGACATAGGCCAGTCGTGATTGAATGTCAGGTAAATTAGGTACTTTAACTGGTGTCGCAAATGGATTCCATCGTTTCCACAACAACCACCAACCAGATAATGAATCTCCATAGTTTGTTAAATCCGTATCGTCTTGTGAACCAACGTCAATTGCCAAAATATGATGGGCACCTTGTCTCAACATTATATCCGCTTTGATGGAAATGATAATAAAATCCCCATGTCATTATTAAATATTATCAAAATTATAATAAAATTAATATTTGCGTAGATAGAATTTATATTATGCATGCCAGCAATAAAATAAATCTCTTTTAGTATTTGTTTAAAATAATTTTTTTCCGTTCATTTTTTAGTAATCTTGAATAAGAGAAATTAATTTAGATAATACCTGGAACATTGTTAACATAGCACCCGTCGACCAAAAGATGCCCATCAAGTGGATCACAAACTGGCGGAAATACGCCAGCAATTGTCATACTCGATCGTACGTATTTCCATAGCAATCCTAATTTATAATATAATAAGACAAATATTTTTTTTTCTCAATAAAATAATCTAACTCAAATTTATCTCATAGCATCTTTCATTCGACGAGAGCGAGTTTCTCTACAATGATAAAATAAAAATAATAATTTCCAATTGTTCGTATAAATATTAAAAATATATAAATGTTAATAATTATGTTCTTTACCCCGTAATATATTTTTGGATTATTCATAAAATGTATTTATTTTAACTTGGCATTTTCGGTAAAATTTTGAATTACCTGGCAGATTATTGACGTACCCGCCGTCGAGAAGTAGATGGCCATCAGTTGGGTCACATAACGGTGGCATATAACCAGACAATGACATTGAACTCCGAATGTAACGCCACAGCGATCCTAAACACGTATACGTAATTTATACACAAAAAAAAATTTTATTTTCAAAAATAAAAAAAGTAGGAAAAAAATATATACAATTAATTATTTTTCTCGTTTTATCAAAATTAAATATTTCAGTTATCTCTTTGCCAATACCAATAATAATATTTATATTATTTATAACACCTGACCCAAATAACGGTGAGTACGTCAACCGAATTTTTGCTTCATTTATATATTTTATTTTGTTTTTTTTTCTAATATTTTTATATTATTATTATTATTCATATAAGAAACTCGCTCTCGTAATTTTCAAATTTTTTAAACTGAAAATAATTTCATCATGCAATTAATAATGTAAAATGTTAGAAAACGAGTGCGAGAAAAACTTTTTTTTTTTTTTCAATTAAAAAATAAAATAAAAAGTTTAAGGAAATGTAAATAAAAATGAAAGAAAAAGCGGAATAAATTTTGATTGTGACTATTATAGATAAAAATAATAAAAGTATAGTTTAAAAAAAACTTGAGAAAAAAGTATAAGATGAAAAATTTTTTTTATCTTTCTTTTTTCTAATGTTTTTCTTTAACAAATATTTAGAAAATATACGGACCGTGTGTGTGCGTGCGCATACATGAAGCTGTGATGTCTGTGGTTATGATAAAAAACGGCAGCCACAAATCTTCAATATACGTATCGCCAAATGTCGCTTGAATTGTTTTATTAAAATCTCTTCCCGAAAACATTGACGTCATTGGATAAGTTAAATCTAGAATTTGTCTCCACCACTGCGTCATTTTCTGTAGAATAAGCAAAAAATAAGTACATAAATTCATCTTTATAAAATATTTTTTCATGATGACAAAAAATCAATTATACCTTCGACCATTCACGTGCTTTTTGTGTTGTTGTAGTTATATTTTTTTCCATACACCACAGAGCACCCATAAATGATCCTATGCTAACACCGCCAACCATATCGATTGGTATTCCTGCTTCTAAAATAGCTTTTAACATTCCAATATGTGCTGCACCTCGCGCACCGCCGCCACCGAGCACCAATCCAACTGATGTTCCGGTCAACCAACGAGCTAGTCGACTAAAATCACTATGAACATTCGGCTCCGACATTAATACCTTTGAATAAAGTTCATTCTAACCCACCCCCCAATAAAAAAAATCAATCATTAATCAAAAATTCAAGAGAAATTATTAAATATAAATAAATGCATGGAACTTACAATTCGATATTGTGATCTGCGTGTAAACATTCGTTTAGGACATTGAATATGATGATGACTTGAAACCCAGCTGCGCATATTCAACCATTCAACTGTATTACTCGGTCTTTGACCACTTTGTTCTTTGTGCAATAGGACTAATTCTTTTTGCGTACGCATTGCTAAACGTTCAACTTCCCTTTCAGTTCTGCCTAATGTTGGTGGTTTATCACCAAGTCCAATAATTAAAATACAGTCCGCTTGACGAACACATCTTTGTGTCCATGCACTGTACGCTGAATCACATTGATAAAGTGATATACGATGTTGATCCTCCTGTTGAGCCAACCATGATGTTAAACGATATTCATTCGGCGCATCCATTATACTACCACCCAATGTTTTTTTGATTACATCCGATGTTAATCTTAAACATGGACCAATTGCGCATAAAGAATGATATAATTCATAAGTGAAAGCTGTTAATGGAACATCTTCTGATACAGGAACAATAGCAACTGTTGAAAAATTAACTTGTGATGGACGTGCATCAACAGTTGCAGCTGCTGTTCTTTGTTGTTGGCCTGGTCTTGTTGTTGCTTGCTGCCATGTACCCAAAATTCTATGACCCAATAAATTGATTAATCTCGTAACAACAATAGGATAACGTAATTTAATAGCATTAAATAATCCTTCAGGTAATTTAGCCAATTCAGAGTCACGTACAGCCATTACAGTAGTTGATCTTGGAGTTTGTGTTACCATTTCAACAATACCAACTAAATCGCCCTTACCATATTCAGCAACTAATTCCTTTTTGCCATCTTTGTGTGTTATTACTGAACGTAAACGTCCACTTAATACAATAAATGTCGAATCAGATTCGTCACCTTGACGATAAACTGCACGGCCACTCTCTAAAAATAGCCAATCCAATGCGAAATCAACTTGACGAACAAATGGACTCAATCTTCGTACGACGGTATTAGCCACATGCAATACAACAGTTGGATTTTCACGCATTATTGCAAAAAATGTTTGTTTACTCAATAATGCAATGCGACTTGGATGTTTAGCACGAATATTATAAAATGATGGTTCACCAGTTAATACCGCTAATCCACCAACAATTTCACCTTGATGTGCACTAAACATATGAACTTCTTCATTAGCATCTCTACCTTCAGCTACGCGTTGACTTATTAATAATGATCCAGATACAACGTATACTAATGCTAAATCTTTATTTGATTCTTCTTTCATTAGGTATGTTCCCGATGGTACTTCACGTATTTGAACTTTGTCTTTCAATACTAAATCATTTTTTAATCCAAGTTCACGGACAAATGCATCAGTTGCTATTTGTACAAAATGTGCGTCGTCCAATTGCGATGACTGTAATGGCGTTTCATTTGTCGAACGTTTTCTTATTGTATAATTCTCCATACCGATATTATGTTGATTGCCCGATGAAAATGGTGAAGTTGACCAATGTGCATCGCACTCTGGTACTTGATTTGGTATTGATGATTGATTCATTTGTGGACTCGAATTAATTTTGGCTTTTTTAGTATTTGTATTTATTGTCAGTGGTTGTGTTATAAAAATATTTGATTCATTGGTATCCATGAAATCAGTTTCATTTGTTTGAGTTGAAAAATTTTCACGCGTACGTGAACGTACAGGTGATCCAGAAAATGGACTATGTTTTTTTTTGTGAACCCCTTGATTAACTAATTCAGCTGATAATCCAAGATATTGATGTAATGCTGTAAAAGTAACACGCTGCAAACGTACCATAATTACTTGAATAACACGTATGAATGCATCGGGATGATCTTGGAATACTTCTTGAAATGCATACATCGGTAATTTAACAACAATTGAATCGTCAACAGCTCTAGCTGATACAGTTTTATACGTACTTGTATGGCCAGTTAATACATCAGTAAAACTGAGTAAACTTGTTACAGACTCGCCTGTTTTAACGTATTTCAAAGGTATTTGCGTACCATCTGCTCCAGTTATATATACATTAACTAAACCCTGCTGTACAATAAAAACATTTTCATCGGGATCTCCAATTTTAAATAATGGTGTGCCCGCTGATAAATTCATTATTTCCGTGTGTTTACATAATTTTAAGAATACCGGCTTTTCAAAGTGACCAAATACCCGAATGCTTTGTAATATATATAAAGCATCTGGTGGTACACGATCGCCTGGGCCTAAATCTTCCTCTAAATATTCAGCTGGTGGCTCAAGTACTTTTAATTGCTGTGGTACATTTTCTTTTTTTAATTGTAATAATCTTCGAGCAAAACGCATTACAGCACGACGCTTTTTTCCTTGACCTGTTGAATGTACATGGCCACTAATTGATTTTACTTTCCTTAACATTTTTCTTCCATAAAATAGTACTTTGTCACGTTTACGAAATCTTGGCTTTCCACTTCCAACACCAACGAATTCTTTCACCTCTGGTAAAAATTCTTTGTTTTTCCATTTTCGCATAAATATTATGAATATTATTATAAATATAACGAGCAATATTATCAACGATATTATTATTAATTCATTTGATACATTATGATAGCTTAGTATTGGGCCAATCCATTTTAGAATTGAACAAGTCTCAAAACCCTCATTCAATCGATTAAACAGCTCCACGACCTTCAAATACAAATAACAATTTATATTGTTTATATTTATAGTTTGTGAATCACATGAAAACAATATGAATTTCAGAATGTTAATAACAATAAATATGAATTTACCTCCATTATAAATTATATAGATGAACATTCTCCTTTAAAATAAACAAATAATATAAAGAGAAAAGTGTAACCTCAATCAATTATTGCTAAATTTTCTAAATTAATATGAACGACCTTTGGCACTTTATATCATCATTTATCCAACGCCATTTTCTCACTATTTTATTATATTGCGCACATTTTCCAATTTTATAGACAAAAATATATATGTATCTTATATATTGATAAATGCGTGTATATATATTCTTGTTGCAAGAAAAAAAAAACATTACATATATGAAATTTGAAACACACATGCGCAAATATATATATTATTAATGATTCAAAGGCCTCTCTAACCTTATACGCATATTATTTTGTTGTCGTTAATTTACCATCTCCATCATACCGATAGTCAATTTTGTCGTCGTCCACTTATAATCTCTACCATACCAACAGTAGTCATTTTAGGGATTTTATAGAGAGTGGCGCGCACAGCGCTTTTATTATACATATATGTATATGTAATGAAATATGTATAGCTAAATATAGATGTTCAAAAAAGACTAAATTTGATTTTGCACGTGGAATTTGTACTGTGGCATTTATTTTTTTTTGATTAATGAAAATAAATGATTATTTAATAAAGATAATTATATTATAAATTGTAATTATACAGAATAAATATGCAGGAGAAAATATTTGATGAATATGATGAAAGTAAAACGGAATTAGATTTTGTGAATAAAAGTGAAAATGTAAAAAAAAAATTGAAAAGAAAAAAAAATAAGCAATCTGAAGCACCAATTGATAAAAAAAAGGTGAAATTAGAGAATGCAGAAGATAAATTATCCGAAAATTCATTGGATGATAATCACGGTAATATTTTATACTTTATTGTTATTCAGTATCACAATTATAACCTCAAAAATAATGTCACAATTCAATTTGATTCAATATAATATAATTATTTAATGT
>JAQQBR010001836.1:1256170-1267842 GCA_030347285.1 Microctonus hyperodae
TCGAGGATGACCTTTATTATGTTGTCCATCACATCGGCCCTTTTGGGAATTATCAAGTATTTTTTTTGCATCGCATTCATTCTTACCAGTATATTTGGCACCCCCAATCATTAAAATAATCCTGCCACATTCTTTTTCTTTTGCCAATACTTGAACTCTATTTCCTAAGCTATTAATATTTCTTTTCATACGGTCAATTGTCGCTTCTCGTAGATCACATGGTCGATGACCAGTTTGTGCAGCGATTGCATTAAATAAACAATCATTCAAATTTGATTCAAATTCTTTTGGCTCTTCATTCCCTAAAAGAGTCCAATGACCAGGTATAGAGTCATCGGGACTAGAATGATATTGGACGTTTAACGATTCACCGGATCCTTCTTTACCCACTTCATGACATAAATTCATTGAAGAAGTCCAAACATTTATTTTTCGATTTACCACGCGACTCAATAGACTTAAATGGACAATACCAGCTGGTCCTTGATTTTTTAATTTTTCAATTTCATGCTCAGCTAATTTTAATGCATCTGAATCAACACTTTTTCTATCATTATCTGAATTTACAGAAGGAATTGATGCTACTGATGAAACTGACGACTCAGCATTTTTTTTGCGTCCAAGTAAACGAGAAAAAAATGATGCTGCTGATGATTTAGATGATTTTTTCTTGAGTTCACCGCTGGATGATGCAGCAGAGGGATTTTTTATATTTTCAGATGAACTCCTGGGAATTGTACGATGGGAATCAGAATTTTGGATAATATCTTGGATAATTTCGGAACAGTGCTCTGATGTTGTGTCATCATTTAGATCAAATGCAGTTAATAAGTGATCTAAATCATTTACAGCACCAAATGTCGCGAATTCTTGTGGTTTTTTCAATGATTCATTAAATTTATTAATTGTATCATCAATAATATTATCAACATCAATATCTTCACTAATATCTTCCATTTTTGTTGATAAAATTTAATTGATTATTTATTCTAAAGTAATTTATAATTCACAGATAATAATTTCAATAAATCAAAAGATGAATTTTATTTTATAAAACATTTTTTCTTACTTCAAATTTTATAAATTTTGATTAGGCCAAAAATATTCAATATCTAATATGATCTAGTTTTGTTTATATTCTACTAAATAATAATAAACATATTTAAATAGTATAATATCTGTCATGTGTTTGATGACGATCGTTTTTCATTTCTTCTTTTATTCTATGTCATTTATTTGTTTGTCCATTTCATAAACAAAAAAAAAATTATAATTAATTACATAATATACATATCATTTCGACACTATATGCATTCAAGCACAATGTAATTAATTTTTCATGTGAAAATGAAAATAAAAATAATAAATAAAATAAATTGAAACAAGTAAGAAATTAATTGTGGAAGAAGAAAGAAGTTGAATGATTAGAAGTAGGGCTAGGACTATTAGGACAGTCTGAGAGAATGATCCATAGAGGAAGAGTAGTGGGAGAAAATAGAGTGGCATCGAGTCACAATGAATCCTTGGATTTTCTACTACTCTTCAGTATAAATTTTACCGTCATCGTGAACGGTATATTATATTGTAAATAACAAAAAAAAAGTTTCAGTATATTGATAAATATGAAAGAAAAAAATATATTTAACAATGGATATTAATCAAAGATTAAATTTAGAAAAAAAATACATACTTATAAGTTATATGATATTATTCCAGTTAATCAATTTCAAATATTCGCGGGTAAATTTTTTTGAAGGGCTTTTATACATATAGGTATACAACTCACCCTTTCTTATTGTTGTTCATACGCATGCGCAGTCGCCATGACACACGCACTACATTTGGGCTTTACTTCTCCCCTCTTATGTACTTTGCTATCGACTCGAATGTGTCGATCATTTCTCTTTTTAACGGTTGAAAATCCTCTAACATCCATCATCCATATGAAATATAACTTATTTTTAATAAAAAAAAACATCAAATGTATAAATTAACACGTTAAATATTGTGTGCATGTGCAAGAGTGTCGCATAAATGAATTTAATCTATGGCTAACAAGAGCTGTTAATGTTACAAGTTTCAACAAGTTTATCAACCTATTATATTGCGCTATTTTGTTTTGAATTCGTAGCAATTGGCCATGCAACAAACGCGATTATGAATGCTCATCTGTATGATGTTTGTTGTGCCTGTTTTAATACGCCACAACGACATTTATATTTTTTTATATTTACATAATTAAATGAATATGTAACAATTACGACGATGTGTGAAAGTTTTGTTAGTGAATATGCGTGTTTGTGTTGGTGAAAATAAGTGATGTGATAGTTATAACAATAGCACTTATCCTGGTGCTATAATTTTTTTAAACAAAAGAGAAAACGCAATTCAACAAGTTTAATGTAAAAAGTGTGAAAGTTATTTTATTTAGTGCCATAAAATGGAAAATATTAATTGTGAGTGAAGATACAGGATATAGACTGATGAGGATCAATCAACAGAATCATTTCAACATTACAAATAAAATCGGTATTAATTTTATATTTATTTTATTTTATAATACTTGAAACAAATAATTTTTTTTTTTGTTTTTAAATTTAATGGTTGAAAAATATCTTTTGTTCTTGAACGTTAACATTGCCTATAAAATGCCTGTTTCTTCTTTGGTATTCTGTAAGTGTACAAAAATCGTGCGTACACATATGTATTTATTTTATATGCCGACAATATATTTATTTTGTGTGTGTGTATGTGCTTTTTTTTTCTCACGCACGAGCGCACGCAATTCAACGATGAATATATGTGTACACATTTGCCTGTCGGTGCACGTCGTTTCTCTCGCATAATTATCCATGCACGATTTCCGTCACTCACTCCATATGCATCTACATGTCCTGGAGGTGTTATCAGACATGGTCCACGATTCTCGTCTTCATCTTCTCCAACTTCTCCATCTTGTATTATTGCACCATTTTCCATTCTGTAGATTATAAAAAAAATAAACAATAAATATATAAATAGGAAAAAAATTTTGCATTTATATATCTATATAAATGTTAATTTTAACGTTTTTTAATGAATGAAATTATTAATTGATGGATTTTATTTGATTCTTGGGTCTGTATTGGCAAAAAGTAAATTTCACTATTATAATTATTTTATGGATCGATTAATATTATTTATCAATTCGTTTTTTGTTTTTTTTTTTTCAATTATTTTGTGATATTAAAAAATGTACTTGAGTGCAGTATATATATATAATTGTATGTGGAAAGGAATGTAATTTAATTTCATTAGCGATTAATTGTTACTGATGACTCAATCTAATTAGTTGCAAATTCTTGTCTCGAAGTTAATGAGATGAGTTGAAATATTTTTCGCCACTTTGTGTCGCGGTTTAGATTACATATTTTGTCTTGTAAGTTGATTTTTTTCTTCTAGTCGAACTCAATAAGTAAGCGCCAGTTTAAATATCAGCAGATCATAATCTGAACTATAACCAACATAAGAGAAAAAAAAAGATGATGTTAAAAAAAATACGACAAATGCGCTCGTGCGCATCACAACTTGTTTGTTCATCATACATACAAACGTTGTAAAGAATATAGTATGAAAAATGAAAGAAAAATTTAATAGATATATTGAGATAAATGCGCGCAATAAAGTATCGGAATTTTAAGAACCATTTTAAATTCAATTAATTAAATTATTTTTTTTATACATTTATAAATAATTGTGGGATTGAATTAAATCACGAGTGGGTGGAAAATTTAAATATCCAGATGTATATTCAAGATTACAGACGTTAAAGTCACGCTATTGATATGATAATTTTTGATTATTTTATAATTTATTTCTTGTCTTGTCTATGAATTTTATTTTATTTTTTTCTCTATCGCAAACGTCGTCGCGTTTGTATAAATCACTACACAAACCAAAGTCACGCGTAAATATATTTATAGATATATTTATAAATATTACCAATGGAAGAATATAATTTCGATGTTTTGGTGAAGATGAATGAATGAAATATACCTAAAAACTTGTTCCATACAATATATTATGGAATTGTTTGGTATTATTTTTCTATTAAAATTTTATTTTTTCCCATGTATTATGTATAATGAATGAGTCATTGCGAAACATAAAAAATTTGTAGTGACAAAATTCTTCAAAGTATGAGTGTATTTAACATGATCAATTTATTTTCTTTTTTCTTTACTTGACTTCTAATTTGCCTAATTATGTCTGCTTCAATTCGTCCGTTACTACTTGACATTATTCCAAATTATAATTCACTTTAATCTTATATTTCATCTTATAAACATAAGATACATATAAGTTTATATATGAATTCACTGAAAGCGAGATATATATTTCAACGTGATTAAATTTTTTTACTTCAATATTTGTAGACTGTGTGTGTATAAGAAACTCGTTTAAACCGCGTCATTTTTTTTTTTTCTTTAAACTCGCGAGCCATGTGCATTTATGTGAATTCTTCGCGGATAATAACGATTCGTCAAGAGATATATTCACTCCATGATGCACCTGAAATACACACATAACTATATATTTATGTTTTTACATTTATATCTTGCGGACACGATAACTCGATCATAACGAGCACGATCCGCCTTCAAACCAAATGATTAATCGCCTCCGATATCCTTTCCATAAAATGTTACTTTCTATTTTTATTTTAAATTTCAATATCAATGCAAGGAGACGGTGCTAATTTTATTGTAAATAAATAAATGACATAACGTATTATTGTCCTTGAGAAGTCTGTTTAAAATAACCATACGCAAATATTGCCATTTCCTGTGTGTATATATATAAAGTTGTTGTATACATCAAGTATATGGGTGTATCTATATATACATAATAGTCAATATGCATGAATGAATGATATAAAGATTGAACATTGATGTGTATATGGATATTATATATGGGTATATATAAGCTATTAAAATGAAGGTTCAAGTAGAGTTTATAAATGCCGGATGGGGTGCGTCGTCATACATATATAATATACTATCTATCTATTTAAATGGCAGTGAAGACTCGTGCTCACTGCCAGTAGTGTCAGTCATTCAGTTCTTCATCTTTCCTCTGTTATCAAATAGAATAATATATGCCTTTATCACGTGCAGAGGTGCTTTTGGATATGTACAGTTGTTCGCCAGATGGTATAACGTATGCATATTGGCGGTTAGTCGTGTAGCATCAAATTCATTGTTTGTTTTGAATAAAAAATATTGCAAAATAGAATATTTTTTATTTATATATGTAATTGAATATGATAATGTTAATTTAGTTCATTTACATGATGTAAGTGAGCTTTGGATCTCATTATTACCTTGGGCGAGAGATCGTTTGCGTTTCATGTGATCACTCGACAAGAGAAAACTTGTGTTGGACACTTATAATACTTACAATCCCACAACCACCTGCCACATATACATGCACACTTGCTGTTTATATGTCGGTGTACAGCTCGTGTAATATTCTTTGAGTTCGCTACACTGATGAAAACGAGTCTATATTCTCATTTACTTTGCTGCAACATGTCTTTCATTTTTATTTCTTGTTGACTCGTTCAATCTACTTTTATAGACTATACGATGAAAGCCACTTGTAATAAAATTTCACTCTATTATTTATATTTATCATTTATTATTGAATTACATTAAAGTCTTTTGTTTTTTCAATAAAGTGTAAATAATATTTATTTTTTTTTTTTCACATTTTGTTCATTTTACGTAATATTTAATTATTTATTTTTCTCCTTTTATTCATAGATGTGTTTTGGGTATGGCAGAAAAGGTGCGGGAGGCGTGTGCACGTGGAGAAACAGCACGATTAACACGATTACTCGATGATGATGATGTTAAACCACTTCCAGATGAGGTAATAAAATTAATAGAAAATAATTTTATATAAATACAATAATGTAATTTTAAATTTATTTGATACAGCATGGACGTAGTCCTTTATTAATTGCCGCTGCCGCTGGTCACGTTGAAGTCTGTCAAATTTTATTACGCCACGATGTAGATGTTAATACACCTGATAATGTGAGTCAGTTTATTATTATTTATTATTTTAAATTTGTTTTTATATTTATATTTTCATTATATTATCAGATTATATTGCAAATAGGTAAATTGCTTCCTATTTATCGTGAATATAAATATTTTATTTATTATTTTGTGGGTTGGTATAACCGACCAATTAATACTTAATAATATATATATAAACGGGCGTTTTAATTAAATGAGAATGAGTATGCACGGGTGGTAGTAGCAGTATTATTAAATTTTTATTATACGCACATGTGTATACAAGTGTCTATAAATCGTATACTTACGTAATTGCTCAGGCTAAAAATTGAGTAAACTTTATGATCTGAATAGAAATTGAATATTAGCAAATATAAATTAATTAATTCCTATTGGTTAGATTACTCTTATATAATTGTGATTTAGTGTTACAAATTGTCAATTTAATTGTTTCGTGTCGCTTACGCGTGCCCAACTAATTGTTTGACCTATAAAAAAAAAAAAAAGAATAAATAATTGACTGTGCGATCGAGAAGAGAAGACATTCCTTCATGATGGGGAAGATTTTTTATTTTTCTCACCGTTTTTATTTTTATTCTTGAAAAGAGGTTCTCTATTGTATGGAAGAGAGAACTCAAAGGAATTTGACACGCTTAGTATACACATAGTGTTGTATGTTTGTATGTTTGTATGTGTGTGCGTATGAGGCCGCACCCGCGATGTCTATACGTGGACTTACTCGTGCCACGAAGCCTGTAATTACGAGTCAGGGCCGGAATAACCGTTCCTTAAAGCTCCATCGACTTGTACAATTCCAATATATTCATTAGACTCCATCAAACGTGAATTTTTTTTTGCTTACAAATTCTTTTTTATATGAAATTATTGAAAAAAATTTCAAGTACACACATTATACATATAGTCCAGGTGAAATTCAAATGAAAATATATATTATAATACGAGGGAATTAAATTTTATTCGAGAACGAGAATTAGTATATAGTTATATTTGTTTTCATGCTGTGTCCCTGCGTGTGTCTTTAATTCGAATAACACCTCATTATTTGAGAATAATATATATGCCCATCTAATTTTTTTTCATCATTACAATAAACTTGAAAAATTAATACTTCACTATTGATAAATTATATCTATTTTATTCGAATGTAATTATAGTATAGATCGTCGCGCGATAGAGAGCGGTAAAAGAGATTGTTTGTGATAAATTCATTACTATTATTTATAAAATATATACATATGTTAGTTGATCGTTATTTGCACCAACTTTAATCCCTGTATATAATGTGGAATGATTATCAGACATATTACCTTCGACTCTTTGTATATTTATTATATATATATGTATATATATGATCGTATATCATGTCATACCTGTTATAATTGAGAAAAGCCCGCGGCTACTAATTACACCACCGAACAACTATTTATTTACAATGAATGAGAACTATTATTAACTAATCATTCGATTATCTATGTATTTGTTATTTTTTTTTCCAATATTAAACGGTAAAATTGCGGATAGAAAAATTTTTTATGAATACATATGAAAAAACTTGTTTGTTCAATTTTATTTTAAAGAGGGAATAAAATCGTTAAGCTGACTAAAAATTATATTTATATACAACTTAATATTATTTTAAAATGAAGAATGTTATGTATAGCGGTTATATATCATTCGCAAAAAATTTTACGACTTTTGTCTATATATTTTTTTATTTTTTATTCATCAATAAAAGTGTTTATATGTGCGTTAAGATTAACACGTTAAAATTGAGACGTTTCGATACAAAAAAAAAATATAAAAATTCCTTGTCAATTTAAAATGTTCATTAAAATTTTCTCATATCTAAACTGTTTTGTTTATGCAGTCATGGTCAATAAAATTGTTAAATTTATTTCGTAAAAAAAAATAACAAGCCAGACGATAACACTCTCAATGGCAAACAAAAAATGTATATTAATATAATTTTTTTCGTCTTTGCATTTCTTTTATTTTCAAATTATTCGCATTATTTACCGATGGTTTTTTATATTTTTTTAATGTATATACCTATACATTTGAACGCCAACATTGGACGTCGATTGTATACAGTCAACATGAAAGTTACATATACACATATACATATATGTGGTTGGAACAATGATACCAGTTTGACTGGTGTACCTCTCCCGTCGGGATATACGCACAAACGAGTCACAACATATAACAACGGCGACCAACTACGTCACTATATAGCTCAGCAATATACCTGTGGATAGGTACGTGTACCTATATAAACTTTAGCAACCACCAATATACTATAGCAAATGTGCTGCAGTCTGTAAGCCACAAAGTCAGGTTAGCATATATGTATGTATGTATGTATACATACGTTGGAAGTTTTGTCTAGTATAATGCAAAATGTATACACACACATATCAAAGTATTTATAATATAAAACGAGGAAAAATAATTTTTCATAACATCATTTATTAATTATAAAATACGATAAATATTATTCAATTGAATTTTTAATTTTAAACAGACGGATAATAAATATTATACATATATATGTAGATACTCGCGTGTGCTAGTGTGATTGCGTGCATTAAGAATAGCTACCAGTTTTTGTATAAGAATATATACGTGTGTAGACTTAACATTATATTATGAACCCCCTGTTGAGATTATAGTTGCATGGAAGGTAAGACACACACGAACAATAAATTAGAGAAAAAATAAACAAAGTTCTAGATATATTAATTAACTCGATATCTATATAGGAGAAGAAAAAAAGTAGAAAAGAAAATGAAGAAACAATCATTTGTCATGAACTATCAATTCAAATGATTTATTATTTATTTCATCTTATTGATTGCACAATTATAATGATCGTTATGATTATAGATTTGTATTTTCTTTTTTATTTTATAGTCTAGCGTATATATTATAACAGCAATAAACCAACAGGCAACTCTGTAAGCTATATACGATAGAGTTTCAAGTCGTATTTCAATTCAGATTAAAAGAATTTTATGGTAGATATACTGTTATATCTCAGACACCTCTCGTGTGAGATCGTCTTCAAACTCGTTTCAAATGAGAGCACTTGTGCAATGTAAAAAGGAGGAATAAAAAACACAAACATAAATAAGAAACTATTTCATTTCTCACGTATCCGGAATAATACAATGCATAAAATTCAGGAGAGAAAAGTGCAGTTGTGTGATGCATCAGTGTAGAAAATGATTTGCCCTAATGTGGCTTGGACAAGGAACGTGCGCACACACTTTCTCATCGTTTCGTTTTATGTTACTCGGCATTTAATCGGCATCGTGGTATATCAACCAACTATCCACACGCAGAGAAAGATATATATATTTATTTCATGGTGAACTACAAATTGCACGATGATCCCCAGGCAGATTGGTATACGTTCTCGCATCAGCAATACTGGTGTACTTGCTGCTGTTTATTGGTAGCTTCTGAATGCAGCTGTTGCTGCTACTGCACCACTCATACTCAATTTACTTCTCTTTCTGCCAAGTATGTGTGTCTTTTCCTTTCCAATCTCATTCTCTTCTTGCTGTCGACGATTATAAACCTCCATTTTATTTCTTCTCTTTTGTGAGAGTTGAGTGAGACATCTCTATGTACTATATGTGTAGGTTGCAATAAGAAAAGTCACGATTTCACAATATGTTCAAGTTCTACTTCAATATTATTGTCACTGTAACACTTTTTTTTATAGATTTATTTGATGCACTAAGAAAATAAAAAAAAGAACCTACGACCGTGATAGGATTCGAACCTACAATCTTCGGATCCGAAGTCCGACGCCTTATCCGTTAGGCCACACGGCCTTCATATGGAGTAAGAATCCTCGTTTTGCAATTTTATTCACATGGGAATTGAAAATTTATTTAAATTCATTTGTTATGTAAAGCATGTCCATGACATCATCATCAATCTTATAAATAATATTATTCAAATTATTTAATAATTCTTTTCAATGAATGACTAACAATCAAAAAAAATAATTCATGAACTATATTTCCCCCTTATAATATACCAATGTACAATTGTATAGTCGTAAATGATAGTGTTTTACTTGGAGAGTCAGTTAAACCAGTGGTTTGTGCGTTCTTCATGTGAGTTAAGTTCTCTTTTGCTTCACAATACAACACCGAGGACAACAACGACGACAGCGTCGATGGAGAAAGCTAGAATCTCTTTATATCAACACACACACATTGAGTCCTGTTCTTCAGGTCCTTCTTCATGTTCCTTTTGTCCATGCCGGCAAGACGTATACCACCGCAGTTAATTAATGCTTATTCAACTATATAAAGGCGTTCAACTTGCGCAATTAGGGATAAACGAAACCATTTCATTCGCTTCTTTTCTTCATCACCAGCCAATTCTCTTTTTTTTTTTTACTTTTTTTTTTGTGTTCTATTTCATTCTTCTTTATTATTATTCTTTATTGTATATTTATTTTTCTGCTTATATAAACAAATCAAAGAAAAAAAAATTAATTAAATAAATTAAATTTTCAGAGTGGAATTACTCCATTACAAAGAGCAGCGGCAGAAGGCCACCTCGAAGTAGTTGAAGTGCTATTGAAACATGGTGCAGACATTGCACGACAGGACACAGTAGTAAGTTAAATTAAATAATTGAAAAAATTAAATTGAAATCACGTGACATTATTATTTATTTTCTTGCATTTTATTGTGGGATGGCATGGGACAGGGGGTTGTATAAAAGTAGGCGCCACCATAGTTGAGAAAATGATGATGAATATTTTATGACCACCATGTGAGCGATATATAATGCAATGACGTGTCTGAATGCGCAAGGAAATCGCGCCTTTGCCAGCAGTTATTCATAACACGCGACGCATTGCTCTACACCTATAAACATTTTTATATATACACATACATATATGTATATTAGGTTTCATGACGAGAACCAACGTGTAAGGATTATAACCTGCAGTTTTCGCTCATTTTACGATTGCCACACAGATTGTTTTTATGTACATATATATATATAATGTGTAGCTTCATTTCCTCTGTGTGTGAGAATTTATTTCTCTTTTTTCCTTTCTTATTATCATTTCCCTTACACTTCTATATGTTATTTTATTTTATTTTATTCATTGAATTAATTAATTAAATTAATGCACTTGACATTGAATAACGTGAGATTAATAGGAGTAAAAAATAATGTAAAATTTAATTTGAATTATCATGAGATAAAATTTAAATGATTGGTGAACATATGTAGTTATATTGTACACAATATATTATACATTATTTAATTTATTTTATTTATTGAGAAATATTTGGACATAATTTTTTTTTAATGGATAGATACTTTCACAATGACAATAAATTGCGAACGTGTGCCGCAGTGTATCTGTCTGTCTATGACCACCCAACTCTACTGTTCGCCTTTCACCATCACGACATTTATATACATATATGTATTTAATTACACATACAAATTTATATGCGTATGTATATATTTTTTTGTCGCTGGTCTCTTTCTCTATGTTCGATTTATGAAAGTCGACCTGTTGCTGATTATATTTTTGCTTCG
>JAQQBR010001836.1:1269209-1294911 GCA_030347285.1 Microctonus hyperodae
GCCGTGAATTACTTCTTGCTGGATGTAATCCTGATCTTCAGAATAATGTAATGATAAATATTAAATTGATATTTATTTAAATATATAATAAAACTTTTCTTTTTCTAGTATGGAGATACACCATTGCACACATCAGCACGTTATGGGCACGCTGGTGTCACACGCATTCTCATTTCTGCTTTATGTCGAGTCTCTGATCAAAATAAAGTAAATTAATAATATTAGTAATTTAAATAATGTTGTATATGTATTTTTCTATTGTTTTGTAATTTTTTGACAGAATGGCGACACTTCATTGCACATTGCAGCGGCGATGGGACGTCGTAAGTTAACTCGTATTTTACTTGAAGCCGGATGTGATCGTTCGTTGCGTAATAAACAGGGCGAAACGGCAAAAGATATTGCTCGACGTAAAAATTTATCCGAAATACTTGACATAATTAATAAATTACGTAGCAAAAGTCGTTCACGTTCAAAAAATCGTAGCAATGCAAGCGCGAATGATTCACCACAACCAAAAACTAATATAAAACCATCACAAAATTCTGGAAATAAATCGGAAAATAATATGATAAAAATTAGTAAAGATAATACTGAAAAATTTGATAAGAAAAAACGTAAAAATACGAAAGATATTAGTAATAATAAATCCGTACATTTTGATAAAACAATTATGGGAAAACAATGGTCACCATACGGCTGCCATTATTATCCTGATCCAGAATCATTTCCACAACCAAAATTAGATTCATTACCAGCTGATCCATTGGCACGTGGTGAACAATATTATTTAGATTTAGCTGGTAATATTCGTAAGGGACCAGTTGGCGTTGGTTATACTTGCTATTGTGCTCCATTTTTCCGGCATATGGAAGCTAAATTAGAGCGCGATAAAGCTGAATTGAAAGCCCATATTGATGAAGCACATGAAAAATTAGATTTAAAAGTCACAAATCTTGAAAGACGTACGCGCGGTCAGATAAATCAATTAACACGTAGTGTTGCCATTGAACGTACTAAATGTCAAGTGAGAAATGAACACTTACATGATTGGTTAAGTCGTAATGATAAAGGACGACATTCGGAGCGGCCATTCAGACAACAAAATATTTTAAATAATTGTCAACCTATTCGCGCTAAATCCCTAGAAGATTTATTAAATGATGAACGATTGCACGATAGAAGTTTTGAAATACCTGGTGAAATGTCGTGTCATCGCGGTAGTCTTGATAATATTGATATACCAGCAATACCAAGATTAAGTAAAAGCCTTAAAGATTTACCAGGTGATAATAGTAATAGACCAATGACAATGAGAATTGTTGATACACCCCAACGATTGAATGAAACTTTTGATGGTGTTATTGGTCGTGATAGAACATCACCATTAGGTGCCGCTGCATCGCCGACTGTTAGTTTAAAAAATAAAAAACAAATTGATGATTATGATATGACACGAAAGAACAGTCCGGGATTGTTAAATAAAAGTTCCACCATGGAAATTAATGATGATTGGCGAGGGAATAATAATCGAAGGAGTGTTCATGAAATGATAAAACGTTTTCAACAAAGTCCCAGAATGCATAATGGTTGGAATGGAGCAAGAAGTATTAGTAGTGAAGTTACAACCAGTCCTGATCACAGCCAATCATCGCAAAATCATCGAATTCAACCGCAAGGAACTTCATCCAATGGCTGGCACGCTGAGCGACAAGGTGTGGAAATTTTCATTTTATAAAAATTAATAATTTTCATAAAGGAAAAATTAAATGATGATTTTGGTTTTTTTTTTCTCAGATGAAAGTGAGAGTAGTGAAGCAGAAGTCGACACAGATGTAACAAAAAAAATGAATAGTAGCATTAATAATAATAATAATAATAGTAATAATAATATTAAAAGTAATCATCAGCGTTTTATTCCCGATGCCAAACAATACGATTCAATTGCTAAATTGCCATACAGATCACGTAGTGCTGTTTACAGTCCAACTCCACCATTATTAAATGATGCTCACAACGATTCGGGTTACAGTACGCGAATGTATGGTTCGAGTAAAGGTGCATCGCCTTCATTATCTGGTAAACAAGATTAATTATAATTAATTTAAGATTGTATTGATTATGAAAATCAGAATTAAACTTATAGCAAAATAATAATTTTATTTTGTTGCAAGGACAATTGGAGTGCGACATTATTTTACCGTCTTCTCGCAGTAATTATACCAGTGGTGAACAATTAGCGGCGTTATTGGAACAACCACGAGGTCATGATTTGACTGTTTACGAACGTACCGCTGATAATATTGTTATTAACATAGGCACTGCCAGTCTAGTTTAAACGAATTAATCAAATAAGCAAAATAATATCAAAACTAATTCACAATTATTAAAATATAGTTCTCTATCTTCAATCAATTATTAACAAATAAATCAGAGACTATTTATTTTATTATTTTCTGTGAATAAAATTTATATACATAATATTCTATTTCAATTATCATATTGCCATTTTTTATTTCGTAATATAACATGATTTATTTTTATAGCCTGCGTTATAATGTTAATTTATTCTGTTACAGTTATCAGTATTATTATTTATGCTATCAGTATTATAATAACAATTATTATTATTTGTCTTATTATAATTATAATTATTATTATTATTATTGTGTGAATAACTGGAGATTGATGAGTGATAAAGTGGAATACCAGTGAGTGAATTTGAATTTGAACCGCATATTTGCGCAACAATAAAATCTCCTGATTTTATTTTTCTAGGTGGATCATCGTAATTATGCGTTGGTATTGCGGAATTCGGAATTAATACACGTGTGTTGCCGTCAGAACGTCCTTGTAGTATATCAACAGATCGTCGGCTTGGCTGGAAGAGTGTAAAAAAATATTTTACATTTTTCGTTGATTGTTTATAGAAATGGTATAAATGAAATATCAATTACCCCTTCAATTAACACAAGTTGATGAGTGCCAACTTGATGTCGATTCAAATTTTCCGCTTGAGTTCTATACAATGTTACCATTTTTTGCAGGCGTTCGAGTTTTACTGCTGGTGATATGTCATCAGTAAATCTTCTATAAGCTGTTGTTTTCTTTTCAACAAACAAAAAAAAAAACAATTCATATATGATAAGTAATTTTTAAAGAAAAAGGTATACAAATCATATGAATAATTTTTTTACCTCTCTCATACTGTATTGAAATAGATACGCTGTGTGATATTGTACTGATTGGATTAACGTTAAGGTATCGTTAAATTCTTCATCAGTTTCACCGCAAAAACCAGCTATAAAATCACTCGAAAATTTAATATCTGGAATAATATTTCGTATATGATTAACGAGTTCTAAATACGATTCACGTGTATAACCACGACGCATTCGTTCCAACACTGCTGAATTTCCACTTTGTGCAGGTAAATGAATATGATTACAAATATTTGAGCGGGCTGCAATCAAATGAAGCACTTCATCGGGAAAATCTTTTGGATGCGGTGAGGTAAATCTACAAAAAAATAATGACTACAAATATATTTATATCCTTTAAACAAAATAACATTAAATAATTTTCAAAAAAAATTACCGTATACGCATTTCAGGATCAATTTGTGATACTTTATCTAACAAATCACTAAATCTCAATCCACCAATTTTATTTTTATAAACAGTTTTAAATCCCTGCGCCATTGTGGTATTGTTATTTTGAACATTGAAGAATTTTGATTCGGATAAATCACGATAGCTATTAACATTTTGTCCCAATAATGTTACTTCTTTAATACCTTGATCAGACAATTGACGTATTTCATCTAATATACTTGCTACAGGTCGTGATCTTTCTCTGCCACGGACAAACGGAACAATACAATATGTGCACATGTTATCACATCCACGCATTATTGATACATATGCTGAAATCGAATCGGGATTCAATCTAATTGGCATTACATCAGCATAAGTTTCATCAAACGATAATGCAACATTTATTGCTTGATTATTATTTTCAGCTATTGACAATAGTCGTGGTAAATCACGATATGCATCAGGTCCTGCAACAATATCTACCATTTTATGTTCCTCTAATATTTTATTTTTCAAACGCTCTGCCATACAGCCAAGTAAACCAATTTTCAATGGAATTGCACTTCGCATATATTTACGTTTTTCTTTCAATTTATTTATTTGACTTAATCTACCAACTATTTTTTGTTCTGCACTATCTCTTATTGCGCAGGTTACAATTAATATAATATCAGCATTTTCTATTTCCTCTGTACGTTTATAATTTTTTTCTTTTAATATTGACCAAATTATTTCTGTGTCATTAACATTCATTTGACAACCATAAATGTCGAAATATACTGTCTGAACTGGTCCAAGATTATTACTTAAATATGGATGCTTTGATTCATTTTTTTTAGTTGAAGGTGAATTTATTAGTTTATTTGAATTTGCTAATATAAAATCAGCTAAATCAGGACCAGTAGATAAATCCCATTTTTTATTGTTATTTGTTTGTCCTTTTATCATCGATGTTGATTTTTCACCAAGTTTTATGCTATGATTCGATGATGATTGATAACGTTTTAATGAATTGACACGCAATATTTGCAATTTATTCGAAATATGTAATAAAATATTACGTGAATTTATCACATATTTTAATTTATTTAAAACTTCCATCATTGTTTATTTGAATTATGAAAATTGTTGTCGAATTTTGTAGGTTATGAATCTTTGGATTTTCAATGCAAAATTATTAATTACATTATTTAATAATGTCATATAATAAAAATATTATATAATTTCATTGCATTAATAGTTGTACATTATGTTATTTACTGTAATGAATTATTATAATTTGAAATTATTTTTACACTTTATTACCATATAATTATTCAATTTCATCGAATTTCACTTCACTCGTGTCATGTGCAATATACATTTCTATATGTAACTTCTAACCTCAAATTACATTGTAATTTTTGATATTTAATTTTAGAATTTTTTCCACAGGATTATAAAATAATTAAATCAATAACATATATTTTTATGATTGAATTTATTCATGATGATTTATCATTCAATTCTACACCGACCTAAATTTTTTATACTCATTGATCATGTTTTTTACGATAATTTTTTTTTAATTGTTTTTAATCTTCGGTTCATCACTCAGTTTTTTCTGCAATATAAATAATATTAATATTAATATATTTATACCTAATTATACTTAATTTTATTAAATATTTTAGTGATTGGAAATATGATAATCAGGATACTGGAGTGTTGCCTGGATTCTAAATAATATTATTCAAAATAAAGTGTAAAATATATATGGATAATTTGTCTGAAAATGAATTAGAGAGGTATGAATAGGAATTTATTCAGGTATGCAGTTATTTATTTGCATATACCTCACTCCCACTGGAAGATTTCATCTCTGATTTATTTCCAAATAACGATAAAATTGTTGCAGATAAACTGGCGCCTGTTGCACCTGCTAAATCAAAAAATTCTGAAAAAGACGATGGAATTTTTAACCTAGGAAATTCTGGCCACACAATCTCCAACTGATTTTCATCCCCAGGTTTTACTAAGATAAGAAAGAAATATATTTGATGCAATTGCAAATGATTATATAATTTAAGAATATTCAATTATTTTATTCATTTTCAATTCTTACCACCATAAATAAAATTATAGCCAATATTTATATAATGTTTCGATGCTGTAAGAGTTTCTTTCGCTTCGTTCGGATAACAAATTCCTGCTACAGTGATTGCAACTGTTGTTGTATAAATTAATCTCTTGAATTTTCCACCACGTAGACTGAAGATTAATCCAGTCAATCCACCAATAGCAACTGCACCAATTCGTGGTAATGTATTACTCTCTTCTCTAAGAAAGTCCAATGTAGCTAAAAAGTGTTATTATAATTTTCATATTTCATTCATAATTTGATTAAAATTATTTCATTGAATATGGAATTCTTACATTGACTGTGTGCTATTCCCGTATCAATTTTATTACCAATATTTCCCATCACGTCATCATATTCTTTTAATACACCTTGAATATTTTTTCTTATTGTTCCAAAGCCTTGCTCCAAAAATGACGGTGAATTTTCGCCCTCGTAACTGAAAAAAATCAAATATATGTGTATTATAAATTAAATAATTTATGCAATAATTTAATATCCAACTTGATTCAATCATCCATCTGCCATGATACTTATCACTATATGGTTTTTTTTTGTTTTGCTTTCAGGACTAATTTTAAATATGGAAAAAGTTTATTTTTCTCGAATTACTTGTGCTTTACCATGTTGCATTTTTAGTTGTACATGATGAAGACGTTTCATGAATATATATTGGCAATTGAGATGGTCGAATTAAATTTATCTCATTGTTGCATTGAACTGGCGTATCAGGTGATGGTGGTACAGGCCTAATTGCCGGTATTGCTCCACAAAGTCCACCAGGTATCAAAAATTTCCTAAGAAACTTTAAATACGATAAGAATGATTTAATATATGATTTTTATAAATTTTACGGTTTCAAAAAAATACATCTATATGAAAAATTATATTAACATAACCTTACCTTGACTCCCTGCATAGTTTTAAGTCAAAAATTATTTATTTTACGCTAAGATAAAATTATTTTCGGGCCAAGTTAAATGATGTACAATTAAAATGAAGGTATAAATATTATATTATACATGAATGGTTTAATGTAGATGTTTTACAAATTAATATTACTATAAAATGTCAATTCAATCATTATTTTTATTTTATTCAATGCCAGTAGGTGAATATAAAAAAAATACTTTCAAGCAGCGACATCTGCTTCACCAATGCTATGTCAAATTATATTTTTTAACAATTTAAATACATATTTTTATTGACATAAATAGAGTAATGTATAATCATTTTTATACCTACATAGTAAATAAAAATTTATTCATATATTTTTGGAATTTTTTCAGCTAACCTGTACAGTCATTCTGCCAAAATCAACCAAAGGTCCAGGTTGATAAGCATCGCAAGGATATACAGGTTCACGACAGGTAATATCTTTACCAAATATATTTCCAATTGTAAACCTCAAAAAGGTTTGTACAAAACTTTCATTACAGTCTGCCATTATCTTCTTATTATATTCCAAAATTAAAATTAAAATTTGCTAGTATAAAAATTAAATATTAAATTCAAATAATCCCGCCATATTAAATCATAATGTAGAACCAATGAACGAGAAGATTATAAAAGAGCTGTATTATTTTTTAATTGGATAAAAGATATACGCGCGATGGGAAATGACCAATCACAATGCAAGATATTTTTTATATAATAGACAGCAGATGGCGCAGAGGTGCATCAGCAGCGCAACCAACTCCGAATTGATTGCGCGGTAGTTCTCATTTATTCGGCGACAATGGCGGCGGACCACGAGCAATTCCATCAGCTCTTAAATACACTTTTAAATACGGATAATACAATAAGAACACAAGCTGAGGTAAATAAAAATATTTAATAAAATTTCGGTAATATCTCATAATAATTAATCACCATTGAATTAAGTATTATCGATAATAATTATATAAATATTATTCATCACTAATGGTCACGTTGCCATGATGTTTTGTCAGCCCGCATGGACATTCTTTCTATCCAAATATAATTTATTAAACAATTCAATATACATATATAAAAGTATATATACGTACATATATATACATCAATCCATTTATTTATATTCCCATTATATTATATCAACATTATTTCGCATTTATCTTGAATTATAGGTTATCCATAGAGATTTCTATTTATTGGTAAATTGATAAATAATGCGGGGGAAAAATGAGTTGGTTGTTAAAATGGTGTCGCGTGGCGAATTAGGAACACGCATTTTTCACTTCCCTCGTCGTGTCTTTTTCTTTTCATCTCCCTCTTTCTTACTCTTCTCCTTCTTCATTTTATTTTATTTTCTTTCACATAATACACTCTATGCATTCATATCTTGTCTTCGATGAACCGTGGTCAATTTCATTAGATATAACTTTTTTTTCCGTTCCAACACATTTTCAGATTGATTTTGAGGTTAAACATTAACCTATTCAACATGAAACTGCTTGCAGCGGAAAAAAAATTTAGATGCTTTTGTAGTAAATGACGCATTTATTTATTGAGTGATGATAAATATTTTTATATAAAATTTTTTTTATTATTATTTATTTTCTTTTTGTATGATTATAGGAAGCGTATCAAAATCTTGCTGTTGAACATAAAGTAACATGTCTGTTACAATCAATTTGCAGCCCACATTTAGCGGAAGAAATACGTGGAATGGCTGCAGTCTTACTTCGACGATTATTTTCTGCAGAATTCATGGATTTTTATCCAAAGGTTAAACTTACAATTATGTCTTAAATATATCAGTTTAATTTTTTATTGAAATGAAATTTAATTGTGATAATATTTTTTATTTCCTCATTTTTATAGATACCACCTGAAGCTCAAGCTGAATTGAAAAAACAAATTTTACTGACTGTACAAAATGAACAGTCGGATATAATTAGACGAAAAGTGTGTGAGGTTGCTGCTGAAGTTGCCAGAAATATGATTGACGATGATGGAAATAATCAATGGCCAGAATTTTTGCAATTTTTATTCCAATGTGCTAACGGCCCAGTTCCAGCACTCAAAGAAAGTGCACTTCGTATATTCACGTATGTGTTATCACAATTAATTACATTTATTTTGTAATTTTCTTTAATTAATCTTAACTATATATATATTTTTATTTTTTTATTTTTTTATTGTTGATTTTTAAATATAGATCAGTGCCAGGAGTATTTGGCAATCAACAAGCCAATTATTTGGATTTAATAAAACAAATGTTGCAACAATCAGTAATGGACACGGCACATTACGAGGTAAAAGCCAAATTTATGAAATAAAAAAATGAATAAATGGAAAATGAGATACATATAAATATTTGAGTTGATATTTATTATCACAAAATTTTCCAATAATAAAATTTTATTTGTGCTTTCTGATGACTGTAAATTGTCAAGGATTAATTTACAGACAGATACGGAGCATATAATATACACTAAATGATATGTAAAATAATGAATAACAATGAATTTTACAGGTACAATTTCAAGCAGTTAGAGCAATTGGGGAATTTATAATTCTTCATCATAAAGAAAATAATATTTTAAAACACTTTGGTGAATTATTACCGGCGGTTGTTCAAGTAACTGTACAATCAGTTGCTAAACAAGAAGATGAAGCGTTATTGAAAGTATTAATTGACATGGCAGAATCAACACCGAAATTTTTACGACCACAATTAGAAAATATCATGGAAATGTGTATGAAAATATTCTCAAATGAGGATATGGGTGATTCATGGCGACAATTGGCATTGGAAGTATTGGTAACGTTATCGGAAACTGCGCCGGCAATGGTGAGAAAAGTTGGTGCTAAATTTATTGGTGAATTGGTGCCATTGGTATTGCAAATGATGACAGATTTAGATGAAGACGAAGATTGGAGTTTTTCTGATGAAATTATTGAAGAAGATAACGATAGCAATAATGTCGTTGCTGAAAGTGCATTAGATCGTTTGTCATGTGGTTTGGGCGGTAAAACAATGTTACCACAAATTGTATCGAATATTCCAATAATGTTAAGCAATGATAATTGGAAACACAGACACGCTGCATTAATGGCTATTTCTGCTGTTGGTGAAGGTTGCCACAAGCAAATGGAGGATATTTTACCACAAATTATGGAAGGAGTTATACAATATCTTCAGGACCCTGTTAGTATTCATAATTATTTTCATAAAGTATTCAATTTTGAGAGTTATTAAATTTTATTATGTTTATTTATTTTTTGCACGGATAACATGATATGAAAATATTTTTTATAAATATCTAAATTATTATTAGGGATACTTTAGAATAATTTTCGATTTGTTATTTATAGCCATAAACAGAGTCAGCTGGTCAATATTTAATTTAATTGATACTAGCGTTACGTTTATGGTAGAGTAAAGTTAATATACGATTATAAAAAATTGAAAAATTATCGTTCTGATAATTTTTATTTTATTTTCGTATTTAAAATCGTTTTCCATTAGATTATTCCATTGTATTTTATCAAAACAATGGAAATTAAAAATGTAAAACGCACATGATTATTTATCCAATTAATTGAAATTATTGAAATGAAAAATGTCTTATTTTTTTGTTTTCTTTATTATTAACAGCATCCACGAGTTCGTTACGCAGCGTGTAATGCAGTTGGACAAATGTCGACAGATTTTGCACCATTATTCGAAAAAAAATTTCATGATAAAGTAATACCAGGTTTATTAATGGTATTGGATGACAATGCAAATCCACGTGTTCAAGCTCATGCAGGCGCAGCATTAGTTAATTTCAGTGAAGATTGTCCGAAAAATATATTAACACCATATTTAGATGGTATAATGGCGAAATTGGAAGCGATATTGACAGCTAAATTTCAAGAGCTCGTTGAAAAGGGAACAAAATTAGTTCTTGAACAAGTTGTTACAACAATAGCATCAGTTGCTGATACATGTGAAGAACAGTTTGTTACTTATTATGATCGTTTAATGCCATGTTTAAAATATATAATACAAAATGCTAATCAACAAGAGCATAAAATGTTACGTGGCAAAACAATTGAATGTGTAAGTTTAATTGGTTTAGCAGTTGGACAGGATAAATTTATTAATGATGCAAGTGAAGTTATGGATATGCTATTAACAACACATTCAGAGGGTGATTTGCCCGATGATGATCCACAAATAAGTTATTTAATTTCGGCATGGGCGCGACTCTGTCGAATTCTTGGAAAACAATTTGAGCAATATTTACCATTGGTAATGGGACCGGTTTTACGCGCAGCGTCAATGAAACCAGAGGTTGCGCTTTTAGATAATGAAGATATGGAAGGTGTTGAGGGTGATTTAGATTGGCAATTTGTATCATTGGGCGAGCAACAGAATTTCGGTATTAAAACTGCTGGTCTGGAGGACAAAGCATCAGCATGCGAAATGCTTGTATGTTATGCGCGTGAATTAAAAGAAGGATTTGCTGATTATGCTGAAGAGGTTGTAAGATTAATGGTGCCAATGTTGAAATTTTATTTTCATGATGGCGTTAGAACTGCAGCCGCTGAAAGTCTACCATGTTTATTGGAGTGCGCAAAAATAAAAGGTGAATTGACTATATGTGATTTTTATATTTTTAAAATTGCCATAGATCGAGTCAGCAGTCACAACTATTTATAATAATTTTGTGAAGGCGTTACGTCAGTGGTAGATAAATTTTATTAATAATTGTTGCATTGTAAAAACTGTCGTTTTGACAGCGATACAATTTTGCAATAATTATTAATCCGTTTCTGAGAGTTGGTCTTGGTAGAATATTTAATGTTCAATACCTCGATCATAGTAATGAAACAAACAGATAAATATATTGTTTCATTTATTTAAGGTTTCTATTTTGATTTTATATAATATAAATTCATAACTTTTATAGGTCCACAATATTTGGAAGGAATGTGGGCATACATATGCCCAGAATTGCTGAAAGCTATTGACACAGAGCCAGAATCTGAAGTTTTATTAGAATTATTATTTTCCATTGCAAAATGCATTGAAACACTTGGAGCTGGTTGTTTGAATGCCCAACAAATGACTGAATTATTACGGATATTGGACAAATTATTAAATGAACATTTTGAACGTGCTGTAGCGCGTTTGGAAAAACGTAAAGATGAAGATTACGATGATGTCGTTGAGGAGCAATTACTTGATGAAGATAATGAAGACATTTACACATTAAATAAAATAGCAGATATATTACATGCCCTATTTATAACACATAAAGACGGATTTTTTCCATATTTCGATCAAATATGCGGTCATTTTGTTAAATTATTAGCGCCAGAACGATCATGGGCTGATCATCAATGGGCATTGTGTGTTTTTGATGATGTTATTGAATATGGCGGTCCAAATTGTGCTAAATATCAGGAATATTTTCTGCATCCAATGATTCGTTATGTTAATGATAAATCTGGTGAAGTTAGACAAGCAGCAGCATACGGTTGCGGCGTATTGGGACAATATGGTGGCGAAGGATTTGCCCAAGCTTGTGCCGAAGCATTACCAAGATTGATTGAAGTTATTAATGATCCGAAATTAAAAACACCTGAGAATTTATCACCAACTGAAAATGCTATTTCAGCAGTAACAAAAATTCTTAAATATAATAACAAAGCAATTAATGTTGATGAAATATTACCACATTGGCTATCATGGCTGCCAGTTGTTGAAGATGAGGATGAGGCACCACATGTTTATGGCTATCTTTGTGATTTAATTGAACGCAATCATCCACTCGTTTTGGGACCTAATAATAGTAATTTACCACGTTTAATCAGTTTCTTTGCTGAAGCACTATTTAAAAAGGCTTTACCCAGTGAAAATCCTGTTGTGCCACGAATTGTTAATCTCGTTCGACAGATACAGGTAAATGAAACCTTTTGGTTTACTTATGTTTATCATCCATTTTTGAGGGTTTAATTTATATTTATTTTTTTGTTTTCCAAATTATATTAATGACGATTTTTTTCTTCTCTACAGATCAATGCTGAATCAATGTTTCAAGCGTGCATAAGTTTCTTGACGACTGATCAGCAACAAGCATTACACACAGCATTGAGTACCCACACATCTAATTAGTTTATATAAAGAAAGAAATTGTGAGAGATTGGGTGGCAGAAAAAAAAAGAGGGGCAAGTTCTATTGAGTGAAAATAAATGAAGACATGAACAAGAGGAAGATGAAAAAACGTAAGGATATCACGTACGTCATTGCATGTGTGCCTTTATGTGACCCTTTGCAAATCATCGCAGAAAAAAATCATCCATATTCAAATATATTTGAATATTTGACGAAAAGAAAAAAAAATTCATAATTTTGAGAATTATCAACATGAATTAAAATAATTTAAAATAGAAATAAACTAATGCAATTTTTCAATTATAATCACAAATATTTTGGAGCGTATATACAAAACAGAAATGAAAATCATTTAAAATAAGCAAAAAAACTGACAAGTGTTATAATAATTCAGTGATAATTATAATAATTATGTATATATTTAATAACAAATATGCATAAGGAATCACAATGATATCATTTACATAACAAGAAAACAATGAAAATTATAAATTATAATCTAATAGAGAAAACAGATCCAAAAAAAAAAAAAAAAAGTTGAAGGTGAATACTAAAAATAATAAATATTTTTCTTTTATTTATAGTGATTTATCCAACTCATACACATTTATCCATTCGTTAGAGAATCGCATTTGTGATTTAGGTATTATTATTATTATTATTAATTGATTATTAATCATATCTAAGAGAGAGGAAAGAAAAAAATAAACGATAAATGTTATATAATGGTTAAACAATACTCGTAAAAACAGAACGTAAACGTGTCTATATATATAAATATACATCCATACATATGTATGTACGTGTGTATATATATGTGTATTATAGCGTAAAAAATTGAATTTTTTTTCTCTTCTTTTTTCTGCGTATGCGATTGCAAATTATTTACGGGTTGTTTTTTCTATTTATCAATTAATGATTACTCTGATATGTCGATAATTGTCTAAATCAGAATGAAAAGATAAAATTATTATAAAACTTTTCAAGTTCACACACATACACAAGTAAACATATATACACACACTGAAATTTTCCAGTAATTAAATGTAAATACTTGACAAAAGAAAGAAAATTACAAATCATAAAAGTGTATGATTAGTTATGAATTAATAGACAAGAAAAATAAATTTCAACATATTTGATGAATTACAAGTAACAAAAATATTTGTTTAAAAAAAGAAATATGTTTAAACAAATAATATTTCATTCATATAAAAATTGGGCTATAACTATAAATTTATTATTATCATTAAGAATACTAATTAATACAAAAAAACATACATACATTATATATGTTGCATGATTTTAATTATAATAAATCGTAAATTTTTAATTGATTGTTTTAATACATTTTTTCATTAAATATTTATTTTAGATTTACAATAGTATAATATAAATTGTTTTCAATAATTTCCAATAAAATAATTTATTTTTAATTAATTTAATACTTCAGAAATTACGATAGATGGAGCTAGCAGTAAAATCCCAAAAGTGCCGCCATCTATGACGCTTTCGCAACTCAAGCGAACTAGAGAGGGAATGGGGTCTCTCCTGCTGCGCGCACACATACATCGAGAATTTTTTTTTACACCACATTAAAACAATGATGCTAATTATATATTGCACAATGATTAAAAATTTATTTATGACACTGCTTATACATAATATAAATCCAGATATGTAAGTATTCATATGTGATCCCTGAGGAAATCAATATAAATTTTCATTGTACAAATTTTTTATTTTATTATTATAAATATGTTAATTATTGCCGTTGTGCATATTTTTTTTAGTAGAATTAACATGATTGGTGGATCCCAACTACTTTTCACGATTTTTGATGACATAAAAATGCATAATAGACTGAGAATATACACAGAGATAACAAACTTGTGTAAACACCTGTTGCAGGTATATTATCACGTTCTACTAACCGAGTCTGAGAACGGGTATATATAGTTTTCATTCGGTACTCTTTTCACTCCAATATCCATGTTATTCAGCATACCTTTTTTCACTCATAAAGAAAATTTATGAATAGACCGATAACTCAATTGTAATTATATAACCTAATTTTTTATTTATTTAAATTGAAAAATGCTTACATTTAAAATATATGTAAAAAGCTATATTTTTTCCATGAATACAAATTTTCTCACGTTCTATTACGCATGTCAATCAGGTTCCATCACTTGGTACATTGAAGAGAAACCACATCTATGTAGTTTATAGACACACACATGATGGAGAATAAATCCCAGAGACAAGTGAGAGGACTTGACGAAGCCGCGATAAACCAGCAACAAATGCAGTAACAAAATAAGAAGTAAAAAAAATCAACAGTGCTGAAACAGTACCAGATGATGGTCATGATGATGATGATGACGACGACAACGTAGGGGGAAAGAACGGAATACGAGATAGCCAGCCACAGACACGATGAATTATACAGCAAGTCACCATATAAGGAGTGAAGCTACACGAAAAGAGAAGGACCTCTTCTTACTTCATTTTTATACACTTATATATATTACAAACGTTGTGAATACACATAGCTAATGTCTACATACAGGATAAAGAAAAATCTGGTGAGTAGTAATTTTACCTTGGTAAAAACCAACTTACTTATATCATTTTAATAATTTCATTGAAAATTTTTTACTATCAAACATACATATATATGATGATTTGGGTGTGGATAAAATATTTTGTGTGGTAGTGCGAATAGGTATTTCAAGTATGAGAAAGAGTACACGATAAAAAAGCAAAAGAGAGAGAATTAGAGAGAAATATCGGCAACTACTGCTGTATATAGGATGCGACAGTGTGGCGCCAGACAAGAGCGCGGTTCAAATATCCCTCCCTACTCTTTCTTCTGTATTATCTCCTTCCATCTCATCTCCTCTTTCACCTCCATCGCGTTCGTCGCCGTCTTCTTTCCCCTACATTGCCGCCAACGCCAGAGCACATTTATCGGTGTGTGTTACACTCCAGTCTCGGGTCCATTCGCCTTCGTTCTTTTTTTTTTTCAATCCCTACCTCTTCAGCAGTCGCATACACATACAAAAGGACTTTTCTTTGCATCTGTAAAATTTAACTATATATATTTATATATAAGAAAAAAATTTTAATAACATACAATTGACGCATAAGTATTTGTGCTCTGTTTGAATTACGCGAATTTATTCGTATATGAACTTGTTGCAACCTGTACAGAGTACAAAATATTTTTTTTTCTCAAGCAGATAATTAGCGTGTATAAATTTTACTTTTTTTTTTTTTCTTTTTGTCAAATTTTGTTAATGAGCTCCATTGTTTTTCAAGGGTCAACGGTGATCCTCTGGCCTTTAGGTATATCCTTTTTCTATCTTTCTTTTATTTTATATTTTTTTTTTCTACCTTTTGCAGTGAATTATTCCCCTTGTAGAGAAAAAAAAACAGAGACGAGTGTTAACATTAAAGATATCTCCAATTGGACACGGTTACAGTCACTTTTAGGATCTTTTTTTTGTCTTCGGATTCCTATACGTATACAGATATATAAATGCACGTACACGTATATACCTGGATGGTGAATTTGTGAACCATCAGACTGAAGAAACAAAACAAAGCAAGTCGAAATTTAGAGACAATGTGAAATAGATCCCCCCATTCTTTTGGTTGATGCCACGGTCACTTGGGCATACACTTTGGGGGTGGCAAAAGGAAGTGACTAGAATAGAGGGAAAAAAAAGAGAAAAAGTATGACGTCCCCTTTTCATTGAAGAGACTAAAAGGCGAAAATACATGTATAGTGATGGAGCTTGTCTCATGTCAGTGGAAAAATAGTTTGCCGCGATCCCTGATGCTTACATCGAGATTGCTGAATTGTTTGGTAACTATGTAGGGATCTGTCAACTATATATGTAGACGGTTAGAATTGGGGGAATAGAAAGCCTTATGTATTGATAATAGTATAAGAGAGACACTGCCAAAAATATTTGATGATGTGGAAAGTTGCAAATGCGTCATAGGATAATGGTCGCGTGGCGTAAGGAAATGGTTGCTATACTGCTGTGTTGCGCCGGAAACGGAAGCCCCAAGGGAGAGAATAAAGAAGAAGACAGCACAAATGACGAATCAAAAAGGAAGGGATCGTGCCATATAAAAATGATTGATAAGACATACACGAGAGAAGGAAAAACGATATGTTTCTAATATTTCATTTGATGATTTTATTGCACATTTTATAAATATTTCTTCGAGGTTATATGGCATATTTATTCATCATATTTGTATGTATTCTTACTTTTTTTTCATTCATACAGTTTATTGAATCATCATTGGTGTATTTCAAGGAGGTATTTAATTTTTTTATATTTTTTATTAGTTGTGATTGTGTCAAGGATTGATATTGATTGTAAGATGTGCATTTGATATTGTTAAAGTTTAACGATGAGGAAAATGGATGAATGTATATAGGATAGAAATGTGTATGAACATGACAACGAAGACGAAGAAGAAGAAGACGACGTCGACGACGACGACGTTGTGTCGCGCGGAATCCTGGCGCCATCAATTGCATGTACCTCCCTGTATGGACGTTAAAGAATGCGGTAAGTTGAAACACATTATTCTTATACATTTCTTTGGACAATACAATATTATTCCATTTCTAAATGATTCACATTCTTTTCTCACTATTAAAAACAAAATATGGTAAAAAATATATCAACTAAAAGCCATCGAAAATTGATGATATATTGTCTATATTTAAATTTATTGAAACTTGCAAAGCAAACAGAAATGAAATTTCATCGGTGCAGCATAAATCGTTTTTTTTTTTTTAATTGTAAGTATCAAAAAAAAAGTCGTTGGTCCAATGAAAACTAAGTAATATACTTACAAAAATTACATGAATGCACCTGCAATATGGATGATGCGGTTTAGCAGGTGCTTTCAATCGTTTTCAGGGGCTCTGCGTGTCTCCTAAAAGCCGTAACGACTTGTATTATTATATGCTATAACGTGTATGAACGTGTTTCATATATATACTTCATATCATATAAACTATATGGTATATATATGTATAGCTTGCACACGCGCTAGTGAGATTCTCATCCCTTTTCTCCATACATTCACCTATCCATCCACAAATAACCGCAGGAATGTCATATTATTTTTTTTCGTATGTGCACATTCTCCATAAAGATCGTTCAACAATACCATACGTTAAAACGTACCATAGCTTACATAAAAATATTCAATGTGAGATAAATTATAAAATTAATTATTACACATGCGGAATATGTACAGCATCCATTTAATATAAAAAATATTAAATGTTATTATGATGAGATATGTTTTCCCACGTGTAAGAGAGACAGAATAAGTGAAGGTATACATACATACATATACATATATATATAGATTGGTGTGAACCGGCTCGAACTGGAACCGGTAGCACGAGGGCAAAACGGTAGCCATCTCAACAGCTACTCTCTGCATCTTTGCTGCCGTTGCTTCTTATGGGCTTGTTCGATAACGAAAAACAAAGTCGAAGACGCAAACAAGAAGTATGAAGGAGAAGAAGAATAGAAGGAAAAAAGATGCCGCAACGAGAGAACGCGAGACGCGTTTGCGATATCCCGTATATACATATATATATATATGTATGTATACGTACGTCGTAAGAGATACGTACCTCATGGTACCGCGTACAACATCATGATTATTAACATGATAACAAGAATTCTTTTACCGTATCCTCATTTTTCTCATTCTCTTCTTACTTATATCGTGTATATGCATATATATGGATATGCTACTGAATATAATTTTTTTTCTTTCGTCAAATTTCCTGTGCATAGTGAGAGTATAATGATAATTATTCGAATATGAGAATTAGAGCCAGGAGAAAATGTGAAAATGAAACATTTATAAATATCTACGATTGAAGAGAGGTGTCTTGAGGGCATAATTTCCAAAGCACCAGCTGTCCCTTTGATTAGTTAACCGGTCCCACTCCAAAGCTCTCTCTTTCTCTATCTCTTGGTCCTTATATACTTTTATTATAAATGTATACACGCGTACATGGTATGTACATATGAAGAGAATGATGCTCGAAAAACGCCAAGACAAAATTGTGGCACGGTGACTTGCGTGCAAAGCGGACAAGGTGCAGGCATTATATGTGGTAAAAAAAAAATAAAGTGAAAATTGGTGGTGAAAAAAAAAAGTTTTAAATATATATATATATATATATTTAAAAAGCGAAAGCATAAAATTTTTTTTTCTCTTGCCAAAATTGTCCAAATTTCCAACTGATCTTTATCATTTGATTCGTACACTATGTATATTTCTTTAATAACTAATATTTAATAATTATCCGCTAAAATTTGTTCTTTTCAATGGACTTTTATCAATAATATATATAATTGAATATATATAATGAAATACTAGACAGATATTAATTGTAAAATTAGACAATGAAGGGATTCATAACAGATGTATATGAAAAGTGTTGAGGTATAGTTTTTAATTTATTCTTTTTCTATTTTCTATTTTATTTATTTCATTTATTTCTCTTCTAATTTCTGTGTGTGTGTGTGTGTGTGTTTTTTTTTTATTATTATTTTTTATGCATTTTGTTTTCTTGCGCTTTGTATCACGAAACTGAAACGAATATCCGGTCATTATGTACAAACGTAAACGTGGGTTTGTGTAGGTGTTAAGTGTGTATTTGTTATTGCGTCGTTGTGTCTTTATTTCCTTTGGGTAATTGTGGCGCGAGACGTTTATATGGTCAATTAGTCGAGCGCACGGACACGAATAAGTTAAGACTCGCCCCCCGTACATCGTATAATATAAATACATCAGCGGAATGAGAATTAAAATAGTGATGAAAATGATATGAAATAAGTATATATATTATACATTGTTTGAAATCGATATTAACGAAAATGAAGACAGGTGGCAAGCTTTTATAATGTGTAGATAGACGTTATATTGTTATTATATGTATTATATACCTTCTCATCTACACCTTGTCACCAATCGGGCCACAAAAGTTTCCATCCGGCTGTTTTACATTTTAATGTCGCTGTCACGCCTCAGGAGTACTTTATATATTAAGCATTAAATTATTACGTATTAAATAATTTATTATTGTAGTTTTTCCGTTAATTAAACTAAATGTGATGAACTTGTAATATTTAATATTACGTTTTTTTTACATTTTTTTGTATATGCTGCGAATAAGATGATGAATATAAGAGAAAGGAAAGATTGATGATGCAGGTGTGGCAATATTCTGCATACTGTGAGTTATAATTTTTATTAATTTTTATATATTTTTTTTTTTTAGTTATTTGATCAAATTTTTCCTATTCTTTTGTTTACGGTTTTTCATTTCTTATTAATTTCCAAGTGTAATGTATATATTTATACACTTTTAAATATTGAATGTATATTGGAATACATATAAAAAAATGTGTGGCTAAGAATTTTGGAGCGAAAGTTTTTGGCAAGAGCTCATTAAATAAAAGTGTCCGGGCGTGCTGTTGCGCGTGCACACAAATACAGATACACACATTCACAAACGCACGTTCCATTTTTGGCAAAAGACTCACATCATTAAAGAGATCCCAGAGAGTCAGGTAGTTACTTTGCATCTGATAAGCCTCTGCCACACTATATATACACACCACTTGGCATATATAGCCAGACAACATTTTCAAGTGTACAAAATATATATACATATTGTATATATAAAATAAAAGGTCTCTAAAAATGAAAATAAAAAAAAAAAATAAATGAATATAGAAAATGTGAATGAGAACGCCTTATATTTTAAATAATATATTAATATATCGTACACGATATTATAATGTTATCAATTAATTTTTCTCAATAACGTGTCTATACAAGTATTTATATTTGTTTATCTTTGCATGTGATAAGCCAATGTTATATGTATATATTTTTGATATATTTGAAAGTGAAAGACAAGCGTTATTGTGCATCTGCTCTTTGGCATTTTGTCTCACACTATTGTACATCTGTCTAATTGACATTGGTGGTCACGTCGTGTGCCCACGACTGGTTTAATTCTCATCTTGATCATATACACATGCAGTATATGTATGTACATATATATACATTACTTCAATGACTTCCGTCGTTTTCCTTATCGTCATTTTTATACGTATACCATAAAAGTATATGTCGGTATTATTTTTTTTCTTTAAATTTTCTTATGTACCACAATGGAATGTGCTTATAACATATCACCTGCTTCTTGTGCGCTTGGCAATAAGAAAAATAAATAAGTGAAGATGAAAAAGGTGGTTATAGATCAGGAAATAAAAGACACAAAAAGAAAGAGAAGTTTAAGAGGCACCTCACGAGCCAAGTCATTATAATTTTCGGCAAATTGCCTTTATGCTAAACAGCTGCTGGTCTTTCTTCTTATTTCTTTTTCTGCTTCACTTCTTCTTCCTTTGATACTCATACTTTATCCATCTTATCTTATTTTTTTATTTCATTTTTCATATTGCAAACTATCAATCTTTTATAATAATAATAATAATTGTCATGCTCAGAAATGAATTCTCTTTTTTTTTTTCATTCTATCTTTCATTTATCTTGAGTGTGAGATGGTAACTGTTTTGTTCTTATGTATATACTGAAAAATATATACCGTCATTGGTTTGTTGGATCGCCCTCAACTCATGGGAATATCCTGAGGGTTGATACTTTTGCGGGAATGCGATACTTAACGTTCGTGTATATATATATTAAAAGGATCGATCGAAGAAAGAAATATGAAAGGGGGAAAAAAAGTAATAAATAAATAAAGGACTAATGAATACTGATAAAAAAAAAACAATCTGAATTGCAACATTATCACTTTCAACATTGAAAACACTACTTATATATATAATACTTATTTCAAAGCAACAGTAAATAAATAAATAAATAAATAAAATTTTTACTAGCAGTTATAAATTATAATAAACAAAAATTAATATATAGAATTAGGTTCATACATATACTTATATGTTATACTTAAATAAAAAATTGGTTAAATTGTGTTTTATAGTTATTAAATATCATTAAAATAAGAGTGAAATTATTGGATAATTTTTGCTACCTGAATATTTCAGTGAATTTCTAACGTGCGTGAGGGCCTCCATACATTTTTATCGTCATATATTAATATAATACCACAAACGAGATTAAATATTCGTCTTGACAGGAATTGATATTTTTTTTTTTTTTAGTCATCGCAGCAGTGCATTATATATATATTATACTTGAATATATAAAAATATTGAAACAATATCAGATAGATATATAGTTGCATATAAATATTTGCGACTATGGTATATACGAGTGAGAAAGTGCTTCTAGGCAATCTTCAAAGATCCGCCTACGTTTAAAGGTGCATGATGGTGATTGTATTAGTGGTGCCAGCGTGCAAAAATTTAACCCAATACAAAATCTCCTTCAACGTGCAACACTCTCTTTTATTGGCCATTCAAATATCCCTCCGGCAATACACACATAGTCTCAGCATCATCTCTCCATCACGTTTTATTTTTATATTTTTTTTTTCTTTTATATCTTATTCCCTTGGTCGATTTCATATCTCCTTTTCTCTTTCTCTCTTCACCTGCAAAATTCCCGGACACACGCAATGGCTCTTTTGCTGACCGCCCCCGCGGGCACACGCCGACATCACGCAATAATGCAAACCATGGTGGTGGATGACCTTCTTTACTTGAGAGAAAAAAATTACCAGAAAACGAAGGAAAAAAAAATCTTTCTCAGGAGATGGTGTACGGGAGTGTACCTGACCGTATATCGGCAGATTTTTTTTTTTTTCTTTCTATTTGAAAATTATATATACGCATATATTCAATAATGACACAGATGAAGAAAAATTCACGGAATAAATATGATAAAAATATATATTTTTTTTAAACATTAATTCAATGTTTAGAAATATTCTTTTTTTTTTCTAGTTGATAAAGACTCCGTTATAAACATATCGCTATATATTGGATATACAAGATTCATTGGTAATTACTTGGATATACCACTTTAACTTGTGGTTCGTGTCTCGTGCCAAAGGAGAAAATCACTGAAGAAGAAGATGAAGACGAAGAGAGATAAAGAAAGATGAAAGAAAGAGGAGGGAAAGGTTGGAGGTATGCTTCCCACGCTCTTCCAATGGTTACAAGTTCATCGTGAGCCTTGGGGGCAAATGTTGCTCCCGAATGACGAAGAGAGGAACGCGATCACGAAATGCCTCGACGCGATGTGCGTAATTTCCATTAGATTATACACTCAGAGCTACCTTCACTAAGTAGTATAAACATACACACACACATAAAACTACATAATAATATATCAAAGCTATAACTTTATTATTTTTCATTTGATTGATTAAAAAATTGTCATAGAATAAAATGAAATTTGGGGGATGAAAAAAAAAAAGAAAAAATAAGTAAAAAAGAATACGGTGAAACACGTTAATGACGTATTTTTTATCATGAGAGAAATATGGAGAAAATATAGAATAAAATGTGCGATATACAATATAATGCAGTTTTATATATGTGCACCGAGCGTGGGCTTTTGCGCGATTGTTATTAATTAGGCAGTTGCTGAGGCAAGCAATATCGCGCTCCCGCGCCAGGTGATAAGCTTCACCTGCATGGCCCACACACAGACACACTAAAAATCCACCACAAATAGTAGAATATATGCATATATACGCGACAGCACATGGCCTCCACGAGGAGATTATACATGTTCACGTGCACCAAGTGACGTTATGGGGTTTTCAAGCAACAAAAGCTAGTAGTATAGTTGAACACACGGACCCTTAATAGGGGTTGACTGCGTGACATCTGACCCACATCCGGTCCCTTTACCTATATACACATAGTATAGTATATAAATAAATTATAAACTATCGTAGAATGCATCTTTAAGATTTATTGGTAAATCATTTTTTTTTCTTTTGGTCTTTTAAATTATTTATGGGCCACTACAGCAAATAAATCAATCATTATTGTCAAATTATCTTTTCTCGTTTTGTTTGTACTGGTATTAGCTGCCGTAAGGATGGGACCAATTTATATATTTGGCAAATTTAGTGTCATTTGATCGATGAGATAGGTGAAACAAATAAATTGAAGGGAAAATATCATTTGAATATATATTTATTTTATTTTTTTCATTGATGAAGAAAAAAAATATGGACATTGATGCTTGCATGTACTCATTGGATTTCCGGTTCCGGCGCGTGCGGTTTCACCAGATATATATATATATATATAATGCAATTGATCTGAGAAAAATAAAGTGAAGGAGAAAAAAAAAGTATGTATAGATATATAAGGAATGAGTGAATTTGGAGTTGCACCTGACGTGTTTGAACCCGCCTTTTTAACGTAGATCTTTGCATTGATATAGATGTTAATGGCAAGAGAATTGGGGTATAGTATGGGTAATTGTGAGATGTGCGATGTAAATTGAGTGTGTGGCGATGTGTATTCCAAACTTTTTTTTAGTTCTGTCTCACTTACTCAACAAATACACCGCCATCGCCGATAACAAACAAATAATTGGTGCCTACCGATTGAATTCTTGAATGATTGTACATGTAACGCCCATCCTTTTACCTTCAACATCGCTCATGCTTGATCTCTTAACTAAACACTAAAAAAACACACAAGAAAAACAATTGACCTATCAATTTATTAATTTTTTTTTTTTTATATTCATTTCTTCGGTGATTATATTATTATTCATTGATTTTTTTTTTGCTTATATATTTCAACGAGAGTCAATGATAAAAAATGAATAAATAAAAATTATAGGTATGGAAGCTAGTAAATGAATAAAATGAAATATAATAGATTTTTTTTTTTATTTGAGGAACCTCCAAAAATTTTATTTGGGTGGGTGTAATAAAATTACATGTGGCCCCATGTGCTGCTTATGGTGATGATGGTATTGCCTGCTTTTCCTCCGTCTGGGTCTCGTATGCATCGACTTATATCTCGTACACATATGTATATACAAAACCAGAGAGAGAATACCAAATGACAGCATATATAATGCTCAATAAGCGAACCACATGGTCACCTTATGGAAAGCTCATTTCTACATAGGGCAACTGCTATTATTTTATACGTACTATATAATAAATACATATAACCTTTCAATTTTATTATCAAATAATAATAATAATTTATTTTTATTATTAATTTTTAATTATTATATCAATTTATGTGGATGAATATTTATATTATTCAACGTGTTGTTTCTGATATTTCTTAATTGCAGATTTATACATACATACATACACACATATATATACATATATATACGTTTGACGAAAGTCGAACAATCAAATTTGGTTGAATTATATATATATATATATAAAAGCATCACACATGTTAACATATATAGCCAGATGGTAAATTAGGTTCGCTATTGTATGCTAATAAATAAAATAATATAACGAAATTGCAACGAAAATATCATCAGATTGAAATAAATGAAGAATGAATTTTTTTTTATTTCAATTTTCGCGTTTAAATTGATTGAATTTTTTTTTCAGATTGAGATGATAGAGAGATTACTTTGACGCAAGCGTTGAGATACAATTGAGCTTCAACACCTGACGAGAGCCCTTTACTTCTTCTCACCACCACCACCACATATGCGCGTAAGTAGAAAAAAAAATTAAAAATGGAAGTTTATATTCAACTAAAGCCAAACAGCTTGGGGAAATCACCTGCTCAGGCAATTTTACCTGAATGCTCACACACACCCACACCCTACAGTCATATATTACTCAAAGGGAACAAAGACTTTTCAACAATGAACAGAAAA
>JAQQBR010001836.1:1301332-1346666 GCA_030347285.1 Microctonus hyperodae
AATTACTTATTTATTCATTCAATATTGACGATTTATTAACAATGTTATTAACGATGATATATATATTGTATAATTTGGACTTTGGTGAGAATCGTGCGTTTCAAAGTTATTTGTCAGTCGCGAAAATGCCTGGGTAAACAATAGAACGCTGTCACGCGTATACTATCTGTTGACAATGCGCGACTATCGTGTCCACCTTCGCATATATATATACATCAATATATGTATAAATGTTGTGTGTCGCTCATGTATAAATTGTCTAGTGAAATCGTTGTATATGTATGTAGTAGCACGTGAACCCTCGTTCTGTTTCCATGCACTCTCATCCGCCCACTTACTCACTCAACTATGATCCTCTCTTCTCTATCTATATGCATATATAGATAAAACACACGAAATCGCACAACAGAGTTGTTTTGTGCACAAAGTGGACAAATTTGCTTTTATATCCTAGCAGTAACGTAAATGTGTAAAGTGTTTATATACAAACATTTACTTCTCACCAATGACACAATTGTTTATTACTGCAGTAAGCTACAATTTTTTTTTTATTTTTAAATAATCAGTTTCGATGCATTTTACTTTATTTATATCAATTTTACATACATTTTATTATTATATATTGCAAAATATTGTTATTGTGATGATAAAAATAAGGGAGAATGATATATTAGTGTTCTCTCTCTATTCATGTATACATATATACATATATATTTTCTATTCTATTTTTCTCTTTCTACTCGCATCTCCGCCCTTATGGTGCTGTAATTGAAACAGCACGTGTCACAAGAGACGCGGGATCGCGCGGAGAAGGGAAACAAGGCACCAAAACTAATGGCGCCATTGCGTTATCAGACACGTCACGACCAGAGAGGGTGTGATGCGACGAGTTATATCCTCGGTACATGGAGTATAGAATATATATATATATATATATACACAAATACGTCTGTGTAGTGCGGGTTCAGTCGATTTATATATGATTGTATACAATCATAGATTTACAAAACCGTAAAACAATATAAATTATGATGAAAATTCTACAATTATAAATAGGAATTTTTTCAAACTATTGTAAAAATTCCTTTATACATAATGGTGTGTAAGGGTGCTAAAAGGGTAAATAGAAATAGGAGTCATGTATATATTTGTGCACAATGTTCGTGTATATATATATAGCGATGTATGCGTGTTGGATGTCAAGCGCAGAAGTGAAGTAACACGGGGGAGGATTAGCTGATTGGCGTCGACGAGGCCATCTGGCACTGAACGTATCCACCGGACAGCTTGTCCACCGCATATACGAGGATATAGAGTGAATTTTAGAGAGAGAGTGGAGAGAACTGATGCTACACCCAACACGATCTCCGTCCACTTCAACAACCCCGACAGCTGACGCAATTCGACTTATTACTCCCCTTGGATCATATTTACATACACACATAAATATATATGTGCTTATGTGTGTTTGGTTATGTTATCTATGGGCATTACTGTGTTAGGAAACAAATTAATATAGACATATTTTATTGAAAAAAAAAAAAAAAAAAAATTTTTTTATATATAATATTTATTTTTATGATTTTTTCTTCCAATTAATGTTGAGCTACAGAATTAATATTATTCATGGGATGGCGTTTAATTTTTTACAATAACTATTGGGATTGCAGGATTAAAAGTGATGTTTAGGACCTGGGGAATTTCCAATACAACATCTGGAGGACACCCTTATTGGCGCATATGTTTCGCAGATATATATATACATATACCTTACAAATGCTGGAGAATTTTCAGTGACCACGTGTGTACAAGGAAATAATCTTCTGCACATTTCTCTAAATGTATGGTAACAATTCGCCTTTTTCAAGCTTACACATGTACACATTATAAGAGAAATATATTTCCCATGAAAAGTTTCATATAATCCCGTCAAAAGTATATTTATTTGTTTATTTGCATATGTTTTTATATATTATTATGTACTTTGAAAAATATATTTCCCAAATGATTTTACACGAATTCCCTGAATTTTACTAAATACTCATAAATGCTTTAATGTATAAATATATAATTATTTTTTTATTTTCAAGTGTTATTGATCTATCAATAGATGGTATTGTTCATTCAATGGAAATCTTGAACTTCCCGAAGAAATAAAATAATAAAAAAATATATCTTACATATACAAGAGGGGAAGTATCGCTCAACAGTAACGCCTTTCATCTCAGCATTTAAATATAATTATATATATATTGAAAAGACTTGTAAGAAAGAGATGATAAAGAAATTGAGAAGGAAGACAGATGGGAATTATCGAGACGGTAAGAAAAAAAAATTTCTATACGTATTTAAAAGGCCATTCACTATAGTTATATACCTAATTAAATTATATATTTTTGGTATATTTATAGAAATCAATTCTAATTCATAATCGCATTTGAACGCGATTTATTATTAACACATTCATATGTGTTTTTGTAATTTTTTATTTCGTCTTCCCCCATCATTTCCGGTGAATTCTCTACACGCGTTGACTTGTATCTCCCGCATATATATATATATATATATATATATATATTTATCTAATAATAAACGCGTTTGCCGCGACGATGAGAGAAAAAAAACGGAAGTTAAAGCAGTGGTAAGATGAAGAAGTAGTGAATTTTATTTTGCTGCTTCATTTTCTCCTTCATTATTTCGTATTCTTGTTCTTCTTCATCGTGTGTATCTATATAACTTTTGGGCGCCACATAGCACAAACCACAACACGTGATTTACGTTAATAGACGGCACGCGACCACAAGTGAACCAATATATATGTAGATATTTTATTTATACATTTATATATAAATTATCAAATTTTCAAAAATATTTCCCAATATATATTAAAATGATAAAAATATATTTTTAATTTTGGGTTAACCCCAAAAAATAAAAGTAAATAAATCAAAGATATGCAATATAGGAACGTCGATAAAGTGAAAAAATAATTATAGAAAAGTTCCGAAATCATATATATCGTACATCTGTACTTATGTGTGTGTATATAGACTATTAAGTGTATATATAATAGCTGGAATCCGGAAATTTTTGGGGCTTTACAGATGTCGGCCATACGCCCAATGAGGGCAATAAACATCCCCATCGTTGTAATTGTCACACACATGTATGCGTATATATCTGCATAGAAAAATTTCTTTCTTAAGAAAAAAAAGAAAAAAAAAAGGGAAAATCCTTCATGTCTCTCTCACCTTTTGTCATCACAGATGTTGAAAAAAATTGTTTAAAATATTTTATTAATTTTATAAATGTTGAAATAAATTAGAAAGAGAATAAAATAATAATAAAGTAGTATTATTAATATAATACAGAAGACCACATGAGGTATAAAAGACAGCGATAGGAATGATGAGGGAAATGAAACGGAATATAAAATAAAAAATAAATGATTATATTGGGAAGAAAGGAGAGGCAAGAATTTCGAGGGCAACTCTGGGAGATCCTTGAGATGATCCGCGCCACCGGGTAAATGGTCACGGACATAAAGTATATGTATATCTATCTTTCTTTTGCATTTTTCTTCTTGTTATTTTTTCACCATCTATACACATACTGACTGTGAAACACTATAGCAGATAAAACGGTGAATAACTGTCGGTGGGTGGGCGCGCGCGAATATAACGCACCACCATCATGTCAAGTGAAAAAGAGCTGAATAACAGAGACAAGAGTGACAAATAGAACAAGTACACAGTTATAAAAGTACGTGAAAAGAAGAGAAAAATACATATATGTATATGTATAGATGTATAAGCAAGAGAGAACAAATGGAATGAGGATGAAATACAGAATAGAGCACCATCCTCTCAGTAGTCCCAGTCTCTCGGACGGCTGGCGCCGCTCTGTCGCTGTTTGATCCCCACCGCTTTCGTTTTCGCCGACAATGCGTGCATTTTCCCCCACTTAAGATTACCCGCGCACATTTGCCTGTGTGTGACTGCGCGCGCGTTATACTCGCTAGTATTCGCTATAGTACGCCAGTACTTGACTTGCCTCACACGTCATCGCATCTCTCCCACTATTTCTACACTTGCATACTCATATATTTATCCCTTACACACCAATGCACTGACTCTCCCACTGGCACTCTTAAATCCCCCCTCCACAATTTTACTCCTCATTCCTCAATAGTCTTTATACACACTGGTTAAAGTGAGTTTTCGTTTCGACGGGCGCTTTGCGCGCTTTTCACGCAGTCAGTTAGTGGCCGTGCGCCAAAGCAATAATATCGTTTGTTATTTTATTATTCTCAAGATATTTTCAATTTTTGTGAATTTATTTTATTGTGTTACAAATAATTATTTATTATTTTTTAAATTAATACGCGTGTGACATTTAAGTGGAATTTATGAAAATATATTAAATACATAATCGATTAATAACGATAAATAAATATTTATATATTTTATTAAACTGCTGTCAACGAATGTTAAATTGTTGAATAATTACAAAAAAAGTGTGATAGTGGAATTAATAAAAAGTTGTAAAAGTTCATAATCATTTTTGATTTGACTGTGAGTGTATACTCTAATTTTATTTCAAGAGTATAAAAAAAAAAATAATTAATTGAATTGAAGGATTTGTCATGATGAATTCACACGTGATGGAATCAACGTGTGAGCTGTCGGCCTTCATCAAAGGTAGTCAAATCATGATAAATAATTTTTTTTTTCTCACTATACTATTCTTATAGAATTCTTTTATCATGTCATATATATTTATATTATATATAAATATTAGATAAATAATTGTAAACGTATAGAAAAAATTTTTAAAGAAACATTCGGAAAGATTAAATTTAATTATTATTGAATTTAGTTAAAATGCGATTGAACATTGTTAGAGAAGTAGGCGCCAGTTGGACGGATTGAAATGAAAGGTAGAGAAAAAGAGAGAGAGATTATGTATGTCTTGCTAGTATATTACCATTACTACTACTATTACGATGGCGGCGACGACGACGACGACGACGACAGAAGGAGAAAAGAAAGAGGGAACAGACACGGCGCCAGCGTGGGTCGACGTCGCAGACGATGAACCGCCAAGCGCAAAAGCCAATCCAAACACACTTACTCGATCCCTTGACCGTATCCTTCACCTCTTCGTTTTATATATTCTCATAATTTTTTTGCTCCAAAATAACATTCACATGCGCGTTTAATTTACAAAAAACCACAAAAAATATAATTAGCACATTTTTCAATACATATTCTATTTGATCGTCGGGAATACTTATTTAACTTTATACATTGAGATTGTAATTATATTTAAATGATTGATGAAATATCAATCTTTGACATTTTGCCATTATTTGAATATATAGAGTTGAAACATTTAATTAAATACAGTAATTTATCAAAATTATCATTAATTAGTGATGTAAATATTCGAATAATAATATATAAGAATATGTGTTAAAAAATTAATATGTTTGGTTTAGTGTACGTGTCAAATGATATGATTTAATAGTAAAAGGCGGAAATAATGCTTACACTTTGACTTTTATTGACTTCCGGAAATGTTGCCGGGACAAGATTATCTGCATTGAATATCTCGACATCAATTACATGGCAGAGTCTCCCAGGCGTTACGAAACAATATCGTTGTGTGTTAAAACACAGGTACACATATATGTATATATATATTTTAAGCTGAGTGAATTAACAAGTATTTGTGTGTCGATGCACTTGTCGTCTTGTGGCGTTTTTTCATACGTGTATGTAAAGCGTGTGAGGAGTTGGGATAGTTAACAATAAGTCACCGATGACGAATTATAACGGGCAGATAAGCTCGCACCTGTGCGCGCTTCGACTTATTTTCTCTCACCCTACCCACAGTATATCTCCCTTATCAATCTTTATATTAAATATGCGTCACGCCCAATAACAACAACTGTGTCTACATAGTACTTTTTTAATTTACTCATCGTTCAGTAGGAAAGAAAACATTTTTTCCAAATTAATAAACAAATATTAATGATGAATTTTCAAAACTGGATATTTTTATTTATAGATTTATTCATTTTTTGAAACAAAGAAATGGAATATGGGGTGGAAAGGAAGCAAAGTGAGTGTGACAAAAAGATAAAAATTAAATAAATAAATGAATATATATATAATTTGAGTGTGTGTGTATATAACCTACGCATACTGTCATAGAGTATTAGAATGAATCTGCGACGATGACTCAGAAAATAAATCAATGGAAAAAAAGAAGCGAAAGGAAAAGAGGATAAAAAAAATATCAAGGAGAAGTAAAACGTAAACGATCATCACGTAGGAGGCGTCATTTTTTTTTTTCTCTTCTCACTCATACTCATGATTTCACTGAGCACAGCTGGGAACCGTCTTTTAATGTGCGCCCACTCTTGTTCTTTATATACGCTCAAACACACATATGGATAAGTCTGCACCCCGGCAGCACGTGCTTTTCTCTCTTTACTCTCTTGAGTTTCTTCTGCATCTTCTTCTTATATGTATATATTCTCCGCAAGATGATCAAGAGAGCATCTGGTCAGCGGCTTCCTCATCTTCGCGAATATATATATATATATATATCCCGGGATCTTTATTTTTAACAATGAAAAAAATTGAATCAAACATATAAAAACAAAATACCAAATTATTTAATATAATGTAAATTCATATTTATATTTCATTGTCACAATATTTATTTAAAAAAAAATTTTTATCAATCTTTTATACTGCGCAGTGAGTGATTATTTAAAAATAAAAAGGTTGCATCAGGTCATGATTAGTAAACAAATATGGGCCATCAAACCAGACTCTGACACGATATGAAAAAGATAATACAATGATTACATATAGCCACATAACTGCGCAATATACCATTGGATCAATTACCAATCTTTGACCGTCACATCGCATACGCATTCGAGATTAAGTCGAAAAAAAATTTTTTCAAATTAAAAATAATTGATATTATGTATTTAATATTTCATATATTTTAATTTGTTTATTTGTGTATATAGAATAGTATATATATTTATATGTATGTATGTATGTATGTCTGTAGGCGCCGACAAAACTATATGTGATGTTTATGAATTCAATGGTGATCGATCGTGTTTGCGCCTCTGTTTGTCTCTCTCAATGTGGCGCCTGTCGCTGACCTCGAAGACCTATGTCGCGTACATATATACACCACCCACTATGTATATAATTTTATAGCCACAAGTATTCCATCGTATTCGTTTGCCGTTATTGTTGACATCGTCATATACGTTGTTCTGTCAACAAAAAAATCTACTGCGTGATAAGATTAAGGTACAATTTATTTTCTCTCCCTCATTGGTTTAGAATTTTCATTCAAATATACTCCCATATATAAATTTGCCCAGGTGCGTCTTCACGAAGACAAATAAAATATAAAATAAATAACAAAATGCCACACGAAATATACATACATATATACGTTATCTGTTGATGAATATAAACACAAGTATATATCTATACAAGACGTGGTCCAGGTGGTTAGAAAGAACCGGCTTCTTATCGTGAATTAACACTCTCAAGAAAAAAAAAAATGAAAAAGTGAAATTTATCCACGAATATTTTATCGATAAAGTAAAAGTTTCAATTGTATTATTGGATGATATTAAAATATTATTTAATAAAATAAATTGAAAGTATAAAAAAAAAATACAAATACATGGATTTGTATGATGAAAGAGAGTAAAGTTGCTTCCTCGCCTTCCTCTATACGATTGGTTCTTACTCGATGAGTAAACTCGCATTATAACTCTCTTGGCGCTTGTACATACATTATACCTGCATACACACATGTATACTTTTACGTACAGACATCTATTTATATGCGTATCTACGTATTTAATACATAGAGGAAACACATAGTAATCGAATAAACTGCCCAGGTTTATCAGAGTGTTCACGATAACGAGAATTAATAGCTGCTACTTATTTAATATCAAATTGAAAATGAAATTAAACAAATTTTTTTTTTTTTTTCCTTTCTATTTTATATTTCAACATTTATTTAATTATTTATTCAATTATTTAATATTATCATTTGTCTTTTGCAGGTGATGCGATGTCAGGCTCAGAAAAAGACGCTGGATTTTGCAGTGGTGGTGATGAAGACGATATGTCAGGATTACATTCACCAAGTGCATCTGAGGACAGCGTTGAAGTTCAAATAATGCCAATATCGTTACGTAATAAACGTAAATTAGCTGAACCGAGAAAAATTAAAGAGCAATTATTGCAAACAGCACCATTGAAAAAACGGCGATTCGATAATGTGATATCCATTAACAATAATACTATTAATGATAGAATAATTGAAGATGAAACAGTGCTCTCATCGTCGCCATTTCGACCGTGGAGTTCATCATCCTCATCATCGCGCATAAATGATGAAGTTAAAAGTCATCGATTGGAAAATAATAATATTAATTTGTCTTTACGTGACATTGATTATCATGTTGATGATAATATTAAGGAGCAACGATGGCGCGAGGAAGAGGAACGAAGGAGAAAAGAGGAGACGCAACGATTAAATGAACAACGAATACACGAGGAAGTACTTGCAAGACTTGAGCAATCACAAGTGAGAGATAATTCAGTAAAATCACCGGCATTATCAGCTCACTCGTTTGAACAACGAACAAGATATGAAAAGGATGTGACATTAACGAATGGACAACTGATACCACCTGTATCGCAATCAACATCATCGAATCCTTTGTCCTGTTTGATTGCCGCCAGTGTTACAATGTCAACGGCAAATTTCATTAATTCAAGATTACAAGATGAACCTTTAGCATTGGTGAGAAAAGATGAAATATCAAGAGTACCTTCACATCCAGCTGTTAATGGTTCATTTGAACATTCACCTATTTTTTCAACTATCAACCAGCATCAGCAACATTGTCAGAGTGATAGGCAAAATTTAATATCACCTAATCACGACAGGAACCATCAGCAACAACAACAACAACAGCAGCAGCAGCAGCAGCAGCAGCAGCAACAACAGAGAAATTATAAAAATATGACGAGAGAAAGGAGAATTGAAGCTAACGCTAGAGAACGTACGAGAGTACACACAATAAGTGCTGCATTTGATACACTTAGACGTTCAATACCAGCTTACTCGCATAATCAAAAGCTATCAAAATTATCGGTACTGAGGATTGCATGCAGTTATATTATGACATTGAGTAAAATTGTTAGTACACCAGAAGGAAATGAGACAACGGGACCTGCGCTTGGTGCTTGTGTTGATCTTGTTTCGAGGACAATACAAACTGAGGGCAAGTTACGGAAAAAAAAAGATGAATGAATTAATTAGTTAAATGAAAAATAGTTTGCACCCACCAGAAAGGAAAAATGAAATAAAGTAATTACTTTATTTATGCTCAAATGCCAATTTATTTTTTAAGATAGAAAAAAAGTCAGATAAGCATTTATAGTAATAATAAGAAAATTAGTTTTCTTCTATTATTAATATTATCAAAATTCACGTCCAGTTGTGTGTTTGACAATATAATGTAAATAATAACAAATGTACATATTTGTTTAAATTAAGGAGCAATGTGTGATGAAGAAAGAGAGAGATAGAGCACGAGATTGAGAAACATTGAGTGGTAATAAAATAAAAAGTATTGTGAAAGCGACAATAAATTAAAATTAATTTATTTTTATCTGTTTTTAAGGAAATGAAATTCGCTTCGAAATATTTTTTTCATTAAGAATTAAATTGATTTTTAAAAATTATTAATGCTTCCCATGTGCGAATGTTATTATACAGACTGAATTATACCAAGTACAAAATAATAACAACGATTAGTATATCTTTTTATTTTTAATTATTCTTTTTCGTCTTTACTTTTCTAAAACATAAAAAAAGAAATATTCTCACACCATAAATAATTATAGAAAATAATAATAATTTCAATTATTATTATGACACGATTTTATTGAGATTATTATCAATGATTAATGAATAATAGTAAAATATAACTATACAGAAGAAAATTAATTTTGAATAACGAAGATTAATTAAAATTGTACTTGTAAATAAATTAGCGATGCATGGTATTTTGAAAATGAATTACACATGTGTACATGTACCTTCTTAGGGATAGAATGAAAATAAGATGAAACACATTTCGACACGAATATTATTCCGCTACTTTGAAGTACCATAAATAAATAAAAAAATGGAGAATAATAGACAAAACAAAATTAAATAAAAAGGTGAATGAAAGAAAAAAAAAAGAAATACTTCAATATTGAATGTGAAATATTTTTTTAATTAATTTATTTTTGCTCCTTTTTTTATTATTTTCCTCAATAGATTACCTCGAAAGTTTTGACATGAAAAAAAATTAAATAAAGTTTCTTCTTATCGTTTATTCGCCCTGGCATTATTTTATTACTGTCAAATAATATAAATATAAAAAAGTGTAAACATATACTAAATTTACTCAGGTGTACATAATAATGTGATACATGTAACATTGTGCGTCAATGGAGTATTACTATAATATTATTATCGTATTGATAATGTACACATTATGTATGTATACGTGTAATGTAAATTTTTCTTTTAAAAATAAGAAAATACATGAAAAAATAATTTAATTCATTTAATTGTGCGTTTTAAAAGTGGAATACACTCAACACTTTTGTAATGATTAACGTCACACATACAAACAAATAAAAAAAAAAAGAAATATGAAAAATTAAAAGAAAGAATAATTATACGCAGGCTGGTATGCTTATAAAACATTATCATGATTTTATGAGTGTACTTGTACGTATCTACATAAAAAAAGTTACGCCTCTCGACTCAGTAAATTTACACTCATTTCACCTTGTAATTTTATGCGGTCTCATCAAGGCTGTCATTCACGTCCATGCATTCTCATCATATACATATTATATATATACATGCATTTATTTAATGTAATGTAATATAACATTTTAGTATATTTTTGTGTCCTTTTTTTTTTTTTTAAATAATTTATCATGAAAATAAAATTAATAAAATGGATGAAATATAAATTTATTCGTTTTATTACTATTATCTTAGTATTATCGATAATTATTATCAATAATTATGATTTTTTTTATTACGTGAATTCACATTGGAATCACAGAGATTTTGCTTAAATAGTCAAATTTATTCAAGTTTGATATTCTCGTACCAATGGTGCCTTTAAAGTGAAAATGTATCAGGAGAACATAATAGATAAATTGGTCATTCGATTAAATCTGAGGTGTAAATAGTGCCATTTGAGATTATTTGTAACAAGTAAATATATGATGTATAATTTGGCAATACAATGAAATTAACCGGCCACCATGTGGTCCACAGTGGCTCCACTTTGATTTCTTTTATATGCAAATCTTTTTTTACCAATATACCACAGTGACACCACTTTGATTCCACTTGATGTGAATTTTTTTTAGTAATGAAATCACACCAAGTGGAATCAAAGTGGTGTCATTGTGAAATATTGGTAAAAAAGATTTGTACATAAAAGAAATCAAAGTGGAGCCACTGTGGACCACTTGGTGGCCGGGTAATTTTATTGAAATACCAACTTATATATTATATGTTCCTGTTACAAATTCTCTGAAAAGGCACTATTCGCACCTCAGAATTAATCGAACGACCAGCTTATCTATCATGTTCTCCTGATACACTTTCTCTTTAAAGACACTATTCGTACGAGAATATTGAGGCTCAATAAATAAAATCAAATCCATACAATTTTTTTTCTTTTTTTTTTCAAGCACTAAAAAACAAATTCAAACCAAATGATGAATGGAAAAAAAAAAGAAATAAACGAATACAAATTTAATACAAAAAAATTTTCTATTCGTTTTTACGTTTTATTATTAAATTTACTGCGGTGAACTACAATTAATATACCAAAAATTGGTATATTAATCGTAGAAAAAAATTATTCAAAATATATAAATAATAAACGGCCGTAATAAAATTATTACAAGTTGCAATTATCATGACACATTTTGTTATTTACAGTGTTAGGAGTAGTTATAGTTTCAGAAAAATGAACCCTGAAATTTGAAAGAAAATTTTATTGTAGAGAATGAATTTGTTTTTAAATATTAAATTTTATTAATGTATTTTTATAATGTATATTTTGTATATTTCGTATTATATATAATATTTAAATGGTATAATTATGAAATAATTGTTATGAGTTTTCATAAAATGTGAAAAGCCCCTAACGATCGTACGTCAGCTAAAAAATCTATTTATTCAATGACCAAATGTCTATGAATATATATTTTACAGAAACAAATAGGAATAATTATATATAGTCACATAATGTATTTATATTCGTTCACATAAAACCAACCGAATAACACATCTAGTATTCTGTGAATTTCCGTAACAGGCAACCATACACGAGTAAATTGTTAGAGGAAAAAATAAATAAATATATATATATATATATATATATTTAATGTGCTCACACAGTATTTCGTATTTATACTCTCCTCGTGGTAGTCCGATCGGCAAAATTGGAAATGATAAAAGGTGAAACTAGTTGAGAAGCGTTCGACGTGCGTACAATAAGACATAACATCAATATACATGCATGCACCGATATATGAAGCCAAATAATATTGGCGTATGTATATGGGTTGATGTCTGTACTGAATCTATAGATTTAATATTATATTCTCGAATATTTTCATTTTCACACATATGAGAAATATGAGATGGCAAAAGTGTCGTCTCTTGCGCACGGATTATCATGCACGTGCATGTTGACAAAAGAAGTTTAGCTTGTAAAGCTGATTAAACCTTAGTTAATCACAATTGAACAGGAGAACATAGTGAATAAAGAGGAATTCATATACTAAAACTTTTTTGCGCTCCTCTCACTCTTGCTGACAAGTACCACAATATCATTTCGCTACTTTATCGACTCCTGATAATATACTGTCAAAACGGGAAATCTCGCGCGGTAATTTTCAACTTGAATACATATTATCTACCTCTTTAATTTATCTGTGCTCTTAATAATCGCGACATAGCAACTGAATTCAGTGCTGCAGTCCGTGAATTCCTAAGATTCTACTTCCATACCTAATGGTTGGTAAAAGCCTAACAGTTATTAGTGGAGAATATTATAGTTGAAAAACAAAAAAATAAAATAATAATAACAAACGATGTATCAGATAAAAAAAAAATAAAAAAAAAGGAATGATCATATAATGTAGAGAATGAAGAAAAAAAAAAAATGAAATAAAATCATGAAAAGTTTATACACTGCGATTCTCTATACCTTTATCACTGTCTACTATTTTTGAAAACACATACTCTCTCAAATTACACCGTCATCTCATCGCTTGCGGTCATTCGGTGTACACAATTCGATAAGTGAGGTTATCTATATCATGTAATTTTATAGAGATTTTATTATATTATTTTTATTATTATTATTACTTTAAGTTTTTTTTTTTCTTTAGTGACAATGAATGGGAATTCGCCTTGAGTCCTGACAAATATACAAACATAACCTCAACTTATTGATTATCGCAAGATTCTACAACAAATAAAAACAATACAGAGTTCAATAAATAAATAGTGGAATAATAATTAATATTTACGAAAAAGCGCAATAATATAATACTGATTCTAAGAATATTAAAACTATATCATCATGGAGTTGATGAATAATAATTTTAAAATATATTTGCATGCATATAAGCATTGGATATCGTCAAAACCAAAAGTTATTGCAGATATTGAGAGTACAATTCGATGTTTTTCATATTTCACCGCAGGTTTATATTAAAATTAATATATTATCATTCATTAAATATACATAATACCACGTGATCTTATACGTATTTATTTTTTTTCAGGTCGATTTACGCATTCATCATTTATATCAGAGTTGATATATTCATTGCCAAATTTATTCATTCTCATTAATGATTGTTTAATATATAATGAAAAATATGTACATTTAAACTTATCGCAATATAAATCAAAATTAAAAATTTGGCTAACAATTATTGAATATATTGAGGCATTGATTGAAATTTCAGCAAAAAAATTATGGGGTGACACCGGTAAATGGATGATAATATTCGTAGTTCAGGCGTTCAAGTAAATATTCAAGTTATTTTCATTAATTGATAAATTTATATTATTCCTAACGTGAAAATATTTTCTTTTTCATTCATTATTCAGAGCAATAATGCGATTGATAATAGTACATCGTAATATAGAACGTATAACGTGCAACCCTGCAATACCAGTACTAAATCGTGAAAAATTAAACGAATGGCAGAAGGAAGATTTCTCCAAAAATGGATTTATCTTGAAACGTTCAGGTGTTGTTATAAGATGTGTCAATGCAACAGAACCATACAAATCAAGGATATGGGCGCCATTAATGCCAGTGACAAATAATAATAGTTCCACAGAGTGTGAAACTCAAATAACAACGCCAACTTTACTTTTAGCCGAGGTAATTTTAAATATTTCATAATTTCTAATTTTAACAATATGAATAAATATATCTTTATCAATTTCAGACATTATACATAATCAAACCATTAATTCATTTAATAAATATAATGGTAAAAGGAAATAAAAATTGGTTGCCATGGGCAACAGCATTAACAATGGATATAATAAGTTTAAAATTAATTTCACGTGAAACTTTACATAGTCGTTTTGTCAAAGAAGAACGGGAGGAAATATGTCGTCGACGAATAAATTTACTTTTGTATATATTAAGATCACCATTTTATGATAAATGTAGTAAAACTAAAATTAATTCATTATTGAATTTTGTTTGTAATAATGTGCCATTTGGAAAATTGATTGGCGAACCAATGGTAAAATATTTGCCACATTGGCAAGAAACATATTTTTACATGTGGTCACATTAAATTATATATATTATATTTAATATAAATGATATAACACATATGTATAATATACGTATGGGGGATTTAAAGCAGTATATTTTATTGTGACATTTGTAAAAGTGAATTGATGGTCAAATTTTTTTGTCCATTATTTGCATCGTAAACTGATTTTATAACTTCATGATCAACATTTGGAAACATTTCAGCGATCTGAAAATTAAATAAACAATAAATGAATGTAAATTATTCTGATAAATAAATAAAGTTAATAATTATTGTGATTACCAGTTCTATTTGAGATTGTGAATCTGGTAATGTACTTGGTGAAACTAGGGATTGTGGTGGTACTGATGTTGGTGTTGTATAAACATTAACAGGTGCATATGATGGCATACCAAAAAGTACATTTGACGCTGATGGCACCATAACAACTGGTGCCGGTGCCCCAGTCATATAAGGTTGACATTTATTCTGCATTTATTAATTATAAAGTAAAAAAAAATATAATATAAAATAATATTCCATTGAATAAATTAATAAATAAAATGAAATTTAAATAACAAGGTGAAAATTAATTACCGTATAACTAATAACAAGATTGATCATTCCCTCTTGATTATCACCTTGTTTTCCACTTAACATGAACCAATCTTCATACGTTTGGCCTTGTTGAATAACCTGAGGTGGAATATCAATATGACCCCAAGCAATCAATTCGTCCATTGTGAATGAGCACTCGTCATATATTTCTAAATAAATCTGATGAACACCGGGTGGTAACCAGCTAAAATAAATCGTTAAAAATATTTCAATTACAATATTACAATATTTTGATAAATTTATTGAAAAATAAAAATGCACCATTGTATAACTTTATTCCAATGTGGATTTTTTCCACCATTTGAGTCAGTTTGCGTTTCATAAATCGAATGTCCAACTCTTAATCTTACGTATGGATCCATTCGTGTCATTCCATAATTCTTAACAAGTTTGGCCTTTTTCAAAAATTTAAATAAATTATTTTTAATATAATATCATTTATATTTATAGTATATGAATAAACAAACTAAATAAACCTGTGCGATGGTGATGCTGAGTCTGCCCAATGTTGAGTTACCAATTGATGGCTGCATTGTTTGTTGCAGTTGTTGGAGTGCAAGAGCTGCCTGTTGATCAGCAGCTTCTTGTTGTTGTTGTGGTGTAGCATGTTGATCACTTAGTGTTAGAAATGTTTGTGGTAATGGTCCAAGAAATGCCTACACAGTAATATGTACAAAAAAATTATCCAAAGATTATACATATCCATATAATTAAATAAACATTTAATTTTTTATAGTAGTAATAATAATAATAATTAATATAGCATATAAAATTAGAATGTATATTGTATACCCGTTTTCTCCACTCATTCAGTTGGTCAGATCTGGTGGAAACACCCATTCTTAGATTATTTTTGTAATATCACGATAGTTCGTTATATCAACGTTATATTCAACAAATTGAATAATATAGTTTATAAATTCGTTTTTTAATCTTATTATTGTGATATATTACGATGCATAAATTTATATCTTGAAAGACGTCACGTTAGCCAATTTATTATCATCATTATTATATAAAAGAAAATGTGTGTGCACATGCGTACATGTATGTATTACATAATTACGTCATATAATGTGATAAACAAAATAATAATGGAAATTTTATTATATTCTCATAATAATAACTTTAATCAAAATATTTTGACTTGTATGATAGTGAGATTCAAAAATTTTAATTTATTTTTATGAATAAAGGTAACAAGAAAAATGAATAAATTCTGTTGTGACGGAGATTTAATATAATTAAATTCAATCTGTTGATAAAACAGAAATATTCTTTCATCATTATGACATATTTTTTTTTTAATGTGTCGCAATATTTATTATAAATATAAATTTTATAAATATATTTTATTACTTGAATTGAAAATACAAATTTTTAATGTATAAAAATCATTTTACAATTAATTTTTTTTTCCACTGAGTTTTCTTGCACGAGAATGCGCTTTAGAATGACCCCGTTTATTACAATTTATTATTTCACGATATTTTCGTTTATTATATTTGCAAAATTCAGCATCTGCCATTAACTCATCAACAATTGTCTTTTTTTTTTCTTTTTTCGTTAAACGTCCATTATAATAATCAATTGGCGAATCAACAACTTTACCAATATGAAAATATTTCGGTAATGTTTTCATATCATTCTTTTTATAAAAATGTTTTGGATCCAAAGCTGAACGCATTTGTATTATTTGCAGATCGTGTCGGATTTCAGGCGTCATTTCATTTACAGGTAAATTATACCATTTTTGACCTTTAGTTTGGCCACGTTCATGTTTATTTATAATTGATTTTTGATGCTGACTTATATCATATTTTGGTATAGACTCTAATTGTTCATACCCAGGAATAATCACTGATTTTTTCATAATTTTTTCTATTGGATTTATGTCTTTTACCAAATAACTTGTTTTTAATGTATTAACTTCCGATTTTTCAGTTAATTCTTTGTATTTACTATTCCAGCCCATATCTTTTTCAAATTCATCAAGGTCAATATCATCATGCGATAGCATACTTGATTTTTTATTCGTTTTTTTTTTTAATTCCTAGAATTTGTGTTTTCGATTGGTATAAATCTGTAAAAAAATGTTAAAATAATTTTCAATTATTTGCATCAATGCATCATTATATTATATTTATAACCTCAAAAATTAAGTATGATTTTTAATATTATAAATTTGTTTTTACCACTTAGATATGATTATTCAGTTTAATGAAGAAAAAAAGAAATATACATAAAGTAAAACTATTATATGATAACTCTCTTGCATCCACATTCCACACACATATTACAAAATATGATTATCATGAACGAAGACGATCAATAGAATGTAATATATAATATTCTCAACCATTCGTGCATCTCTCTATGCATTATTTTTTTTTTTTTTGAAAATATAATATACATACAACAATCAGACCTCTCGCAGTGTCACTGTTTGTTGCGGCGCTGCTCTCTGCTGCTGATATGATGAGGAGGAGAAGAGGTGTGTGATTTACCTATCAATTTATCTAATTTCCCACTAGAGTGTGTGGAAATCGATGTTATATATATATATATATATATATATAGTAATTTCGAAATGTAGGTTGTTATTGTTATTATGTTATGTATAGATGATGACCGTATATTTAAAATTAATTTATTGTTACATTTTCATACTTTTTTTTGTTAATTTTTTCATTTAAAAAAAAAAGAAAAAATAGATTTTCTTCTTTTAGATTTCATCAATGAATTTTATCATGAAATATTTGAAATCATTTATTGGAGCTCAAAGAATCCAACATAACCATAAAAAATACGGTGAAATAATATTGCATTAATTTATTATTGATACTTCAATATTAAGTTATTAATTTATATAAATTGTTGAATAAAATAAATAAATGAAGTTTTCTTTATCTTTTAGGGACAAAGTTAAATTGTAATTATAATATGGATACAGACATAGTGTGGATTGATTTGGAGGTTAGTAAAATGTATTTCAAATTTAAATTATAATTATTAATATAATATAGCATTTATATTTTACAGATGACTGGATTAAATGTGGATAAAGATAAAATAATTGAAATAGCTTGTTTAATAACAGACTCAAATTTGCAAATAAAAAGTTCAGATTTTCATACGATTATTCATCAATCCGATGAATTAATTAATGGCATGGATGAGTGGTGTAAACAAACACATGGAAAGGTAATTTTGAATACAGAAAATAATAACGAATCAATAAATAAAGATGAAATAATAAAAGTATTATTTATTTATTCTCTTTTAATAAATTAAATTCATTTCAGAGTGGACTCATTGACGCTATTAGAAAAAGTAATGTTACAATGATTGATGCCGAGGAGCAGTTATTGAATTTTATTATGGAATATGTAAAACAAGAGAAAACGTGTCCTTTAGCAGGAAATTCAATTTATATGGATCGTTTGTTTATTAAAAAACTAATGCCAAGAATTGATGATTATTTACATTATCGTATAATTGATGTATCATCGATTAAAGAATTGGCTAGGTAATCAATTTATATTAAATTATATATTTTGTCACATAATGAAAAAATTTATAATTTTTCATTTTTACTTTACAGACGATGGTATCCAAATGTTGCAGAAAATATGCCGAAAAAAAAGCTTGCACATCGCGCTATCGATGATATTAAAGAAAGTATAACTGAACTAAAATATTACAGAAGTAATATATTTAAAAATTTATGAGAATGATTGAATGAATTAATTGTACATGTAATTTAATTTTAGGTAATTTTATAATTCCCATATAAATTACTTTTAGGCATGTAATAATATAAATTTATTTTTGTTTTAATTGATAATTAATTTTTTTCATTATACAAGGAAATTGTGTATGAACAAATAAATAACCTCGAAAATTTTCTTGCGTGTTACCACAAGTATCTAAAAAAAAAAAAAAATCCACGTGGATATACGTGACAATTCAAAATATCTCATATGTATATTTACCCGATAGTTCCCGGAACAATCCGATTGTGATTAAAGTTAGGTTATACTATTATAGTATGAACTTTTAGTGTGTGCCAGGTTCTTTTGCACATATAATTTTGTTTGAAAGTCGATTGCACATACTCACAGCATCAAAAGAGAATAAAATTAATTATAACCTATAATTCTAGTAGAATTCTCATGTAACTTGTGACAAAAACCCAGATTAATTGCAAAATTTTACGTCAATTATTTAATATAAAAAAAAAATAATTTTGGTATTTCAAAATTTATTGTAGTAGTAATCAATTTTCATCTTTTATTTTATTTTATTTATTTATTTATTTATTTTTTTTTTCATTGTACATACATACATTTTACTGATGTATTAGAGAGTTAAACAAGATGAATATGAAAAGAGACCCTCAAGTTTAAAAATAGTTTATGTTGGTTTTTCCTCCAAGATCTACATATTTTTAATACACATTCAATTAATTATATTCCCCAATTCACGGCCAAACATACGGGAAAACAAAAATCCATTAAAAAAAAGTATATCATTGATTATTTTTTAAATAATTTACGGACATATTTGGCAAGAGAGATAATTTTATTACTTTATTCTTTTATTGTTTCATATTTATTTATTTTTTTTTTTCTCATCAAATTATTCGTTGGTTGGTAAAAAAGACATTGAAGTATGGCGTCTCGAATGACAATGGCCCAAGCATTGGGCACAGATGGAAGTGATTTTACACATAGACAAAGAATCGCAACACAATACCAAATGAGGTAAAAAAATATTTTTATTCTACCAAATTTTTTATAATAATTTTTATTAGATATTCCCTTTTTTTTTTTTTTGCAGTGCCACGAATAAATCAAGACTGAACTATTGTATATTTTTTCATTACCTATTGTTTGTGGTGATGTTGGCTAAATTATCCCCAGATATATTAGATCGTTTGGATATATTTATCTTGGAAATCGAAGAATTACAAATACCACAGGCAATCATAATTCATCAATTCAATTAATTAAACTAATTCATGAATGTATTGTGTATTAAATATTTAATACCTTTTTCTTTCTCTTGTAGCCTCTATGGTGGGAATATATTTGGAGTAGTAGTTTATTAGTGTCATTTCTTGGTTTGTCAGCAATTAAAAAAAATAATATTAAAACATTACAGAGGTATATGATTGGAATTTGTATTTTGGGCTTTGGTCCATTAATTTACGGTGTTATGTATTATTCATCTGATGTCTGGGAATATTTAACAATTGGAAAAACATCAGAAATACAATTGTGGAAGGTAAATATGTTCAAATAATATTTATCCATTTGGAAACAATCTGTTTCATCAACAACAACAACAACAAAACGAAAAAATTTAATATAAATATTTTAGGATTTACCTTATGGTTTATTATGGTACGCATTCATCTTAGTGGCATATCAAGTTCACAGTTTTTCATTATTATTCTCTTGGAAACTCATGGCCGCATGGAAAGCAAGAGGATCACGAAAATACGATTGAAATAAACAAATTCACTCGAATATACAAACCTTTCTCATATATAATTACCATTGTAATTGTTAAAGATTATTATTAATTCAATAAATTATTTTGATGTGAAAAAAAAATGGAATTTTACCGCATAAACTTCCATATTTGATTTTCAAACGGAAGTACATGCAGCGCCATATGAGGCGGCACAACACATTATTATTATATACATATATGTACCATCATATAATTATATGTCTTTTTTTTCTATATATAACGCTACGCCTGCGCGCGCAACCCGAATACAGGTTCCGCGCACGCATTGCCGCAACCGTACATGTTCTCTCTCTGCCGACCATTTTTTTAATGAACGTGGAAATTAATCTGTTAGAATTCATATTTTATAATTTCACTTGAACTCGCACATAGTTTTTTAACTCATTTACATCCTCAATGCACTAATATTAATTAGAATATAGTTATAATAGATAAATATTTATACACAGATAATTAGTTTAATATTGAAAAAGCTGTTAATATCAAAATGGGCGGTGAAGAAGGGTTAGGTGTGACGACAGGCCAACCGAATCTATATAAGCAAGATTTGTCGAAATTGGTGAGTATTTCATATAAATTAATTACACCAATAATTATTTAAACATATTATTATAAACCAATTGTATATTAATTGTTTTGTTTTTATAAAAAATTAACCTCAATATTAAATTAAGGAATTTAAAAAATAAATTTTTCTCTTCATTGAAAATATTCCAAGATTCATACCATAACTTGAAACTTTTTTTTTTTTTTTTGTTCCGAGCTTCATAACGAATATTTATCGAAACGTTTATTATTTCAGGATGTAACTAAACTCACGCCCCTTTCAAGAGAAGTTATCAGTCGCCAAGCAACTATTAATATTGGTAATTATTAATTTATATTCATATAATAAAATACTATTTGCTTAAAATGTTTAAATTATATTGTATATAATCGAATTGAAATCGTATTTATTTTTCAGGCACTATCGGACATGTAGCGCATGGAAAATCAACAATTGTCAAGGCAATATCAGGAGTTCAAACAGTACGTTTTAAAAATGAACTGGAGAGAAATATTACAATCAAGCTTGGTGAGTAATCTTTAATAATAAAATTAATAATCACAGCATGTGTAAACTAATCATTTGTATATTATTTTAATGAATTTATTAATCAATCAGTTTGTATTATAATTTTATATATTTTATTCTATTTCATTGTCATTATTTATTTTTTCAAATGGCAATATAATATAAATCTCATATAGAATTATTTTTATAAAAAAATCAATAATTATATAGAAATTAATGTCAATTAATGAAAAAAGATGTCGGAGAATATTGATAAACAAAGGAAACGAGAGGATTATTTTCGCACATGAAACAAAATATATAATAATGCATTTGTCCGATGCATAAATAAATTATGAAAGATGAATGTTGTTTAAAGAGTTGAACGTCCAAGATTACAAGAGATATAAAGCAAAAAAAAAACACACTTGATAGATTAAACGAGGATGCGATGGTGTATGTGCTCTCCATTGAACGCCGTGAAAATGACGCCATTTTAAATGTTTGGCATTGCAGAAGCACGTGGGGCAGAGACGAGCAGCGGTGAAATGGCAGATATACCAGCAGACACAAGTGAAATACCAACAATATGTGAAAAACGTCCAAGATCATCTACTGATACGTCGCCATCAACAACAACAACAGCAGCAGCAAGAACATCGCCGCCACCATATAAACGCCAAAAGAGTCATGACATAGTAGCATCATTACAAAATGGTAGCGCGCCATCGTCACAAAATGGCAGACACAATTTATCAACAGCTAACTTTGAATATCAAGCTGATGATGAAGAAATTGAAGTTATTAACAATGAAGTCACGAAGAAATTTGAATTAAAAGAATTAAGAATATATTTAAGAGATATTAAGAAATTTAATGGAAATATATTCTTAAATAATATACCACCAATAGTCGATAATAAAAATATTTTTGTTGTGGAAAGAATTCTCGACAAAAAGCAAAAAAATAACCAAATATTTTATTATATAAAATGGCAGGGTTGGAGCACAGAACATAATACTTGGGAGCCTGCAGATAATTTATATGAATGTGAAGACATAATTGAGATATTTGAAAGAGAACGTGGAAAATTATTGGAAAAATTCAAGAAAAAAGAAGATTATTTCCCAACAATGCAGAATATTGATATGTATATGAAAAATAAAATAATTCGAAGAAAAAATCATTTCATGAATTTGAAAACTGACGATGATGCACTTTATCATAGTCTCAAACTATATTTTTCATTGACGGCTAAATCATTGGATACAAATGATATCGATAATTTGAAAAGAAAAATAAAGAAATTGATATTACATTCAATGTTGTGTTCAGCAAGAAATGATCAGTTAGAATCATTACAAGATTGGGAATTAGAAATAAATAGTATAACAAAGGAGCGACCATTAATACAAGTAGAAAATAATGTTGATCTTGAATGTGCACCGCAAGATTTTTATTATATTCAGGATTATTTACCTGGGAGTGGTGTAATAATACCGGATGAACCACCAATTGGTTGTGAATGTAAAAATTGCGATTCAAAATCAAATTGTTGTTATTCTCAATATGATGGGACAATACCATACACAAATACTGGGCGCATACGTGTGCCACCTGGTACACCAATATATGAATGCAATAAACGTTGTAAATGTCCACAAACATGTCAAAATCGTGTTGTCCAACGTGGATCAAACGTTGATTTGTGCATATTTCGTACTGAAAATGGTCGAGGTTGGGGGGTTAAGACTCTGAAATTAATTAAAAAAGGCACATTTATTACACAATATGTCGGTGAAGTTATTACAAATGAAGAAGCAGAGAAACGCGGTCAAAAATACGATGCTGCTGGACGTACATATCTATTTGATTTGGATTATAATGAAATTGAGGATCAATGTCCTTACACAGTTGATGCTGCTATTTATGGAAATGTTTCTCATTTTATTAATCATTCATGCGATCCTAATTCAGCAGTATATGGTGTTTGGATTGATTGTTTAGATCCCAATTTACCTAAATTAGCATTATTTGCTAGCCGTGAAATTAAAAAGAATGAAGAAATAACGTTTGATTATATGCGACCAAGTGCAAAGACTGTTGATAGATTAAATAGAAATTCGTCAGTTAAAAATGGTGACTCTGATGATTTGAATGTTTCCATTGAATCGAAACAACGTTTAGAATTACCTGGTGAAAATGAACGCGGTATGGATAATGAATTGATTAACAGGCGAACAAGATGTAAATGCGGTGCTAAATGCTGTCGACAATATCTTTTCTGAGAGAACAAGAAAAATTAGTTGTTATATGTATGTTTACGATACATATATGTATCGTTACTAATTTCTTGGATTATTATTATTATTATTATTTGTCCATTGAATTTAATTAATTAAAGATAAACACATATTTGAATTATTTTTAAACCATTAGAATGGATGATGTATATTCCAAATTAAATCATTATTGTATGATTTTCTAATGATTAAATTGGAATATTTATATTAGCATTTATTTGAAGTTATGAGCTAGTTTAATTTGGCACTTTTTTTTTCTTTTTCTTTTGATACAGTTATATTTATGAATGTTGATATTTTATTCAATTAAATAAGTGAAAAAAATGCACAGAGGAGAAATATAAATTTAATATTCCGTTGGTTATGTAGGACTTTATATGTTAAGAAATTCAATTAATGAAAGTGTTCTCAATTAATAGACATGGTTTCAAAACATTAAAAAATAATGCAGTGATTAAAAATGCTGAACATTTTCAAGAAGTATATTATAATATTCTAAATAAGAAAACTGCCACTACAATACTCCAATGACAATTTAATTAATTGATAATATTATAATTAAAAATTTTGGAGTTTCACAATTAAATGATAAAATAAGTGTTGTATTTCAAATAATTAAGTAAATACATATATTAAGAATTCAACACAGTGTGATTGATGTATGGAGAAAAATTATAATTGGAAAATGAGAAAAATATAAAAATATTTTGAGAAGATGAAAAATGACTAATTTCCTTGCTGACAATTATGAAAAAAAAAAGTAGATTTTACTGTTCATTATATAATTTTTATTCATGACATAATACTTTTTTTACTTTTATATTTTTTTTAGGTTATGCTAATGCCAAAATATACAAATGTGATTATGAAAAGTGCCCACGTCCGGCCAACTACATTTCTGGTGGTTCATCAAAAGATGACTCATTTCCATGCTTTCGCCCTGCATGTCCAGGACGTTTCACATTAACACGCCATGTTTCGTTTGTCGACTGTCCTGGGCACGATATTCTTATGGCAACGATGTTGAACGGTGCCGCAGTTATGGACGCTGCTTTGCTTTTAATTGGTAAATAATTGAAATATGTTTTTCTTCAAAAAATTTCCCAATAAACTGGACTATTCATTATCAACGAGAGTTTTTATTCACTCCAATATATTTACATAACTCTAGATAAAAAGTTATATTTGTCAAATCAATGTTTCTATATGATTATTACAGCCGGAAATGAATCATGTCCTCAGCCACAAACGTCGGAGCATTTAGCTGCTATTGAAATCATGAAATTGAAACATATTGTTATTCTACAAAATAAAATTGATTTAGTCAAAGAAGGACAGGCTAATGAACAATATGAACAAATATTGAAATTTGTTCAAGGTAAATTCATAAATTAATTACATAAATATTATTTATTTATTCGAATAGTTTAATTAAAAATTTATTATTTTTTTTTATTTTAGGAACTGTTGCTGAAGGTGCACCAGTGATTCCAATTTCTGCACAATTAAAATATAATATTGAAGTGTTATGCGAATATATAACGAAAAAAATTCCGGTACCATTACGTGATTTTACATCGGAGCCACGTCTGATTGTTATTCGTTCATTTGATGTTAATAAACCAGGATGTGAAGTGGATGATCTTAAAGGAGGTGTAGCAGGCGGAAGTATCCTCAAAGGAGTACTCAAAGTATGAAAAAAAATATGAAGCATACGGGAGACATAAAATCGAGGGGGAAAAGAAATTATATTTTCCACTAAATATAATTCATTTGTTCATTATTTATTTATTTATTTATTTATTTTTTATTTTTTTTTTCAGGTTGGAATGGAAATTGAAGTTCGTCCGGGCTTAGTTTCAAAAGACAGTGAAGGAAAATTAACTTGTAGGCCGATTTTCTCACGTATTGTGTCACTTTTTGCTGAGCAAAATGAATTGCAATTTGCTGTTCCTGGAGGTTTGATTGGTAAATCATCACGATAATTCTTGAAATATTGAATTTTTATTTTAGAAGAAAGCGTTCCATACAAATTCTTACCTGTATTCAATTACAGGAATTAACTCTTATTATTTACAATATCAATTAATTTTATTTGCCGTAATTGTGTTTGACAGGTGTTGGAACAAAAATTGAACCGACTCTTTGTCGTGCAGATCGTTTAGTCGGTCAAATTCTTGGCGCTGTTGGTGCATTACCAAAAATATTTACTGAATTGGAAATATCTTATTATTTATTAAAACGTTTATTGGGTGTTAGAACTGAGGGTGATAAGAAAGGAGCAAAAGTAAGATATTAATTTTCAATAATATAAGTTAAATAAATATTTAGTTCAATTTAACTTTTGTGAATTCAAATTTGAAATATAATAATATTTTAGGTGCCAAAATTATCAAGACATGAAGTTTTATTGGTGAATATTGGATCATTGAGTACAGGAGGTCGTGTATCAGCGACAAAAGCTGATTTAGCTAAAATCATTTTAACAAGTCCTGTTTGCACTGAAATCGATGAAAAAATTGCATTATCTCGACGTGTGGAAAAACATTGGCGTTTAATTGGCTGGGGACAAATTCGTGGAGGCGCAACAATTGAACCTGTTATTGATCACAAATAAATAAATTAATTTGTATTTTGAACGCAAAATAAAAAAAAAAGCAACATGCATTTTTTTATACATATAAAAATGATTTTCAATAAATCCCCATTAATTATTTTTATATTGATTTAATATATGAAAAAGCTCCTCTATTAATTGAAATATCTAATAAGTTTTTCTCTAAATCAAATTATAATTATATATATTATCATCATCAAAAATAACAAGATTGAGGTACTTTGATACATTGTGTTTTAGCGGTAACTCTGGGTATTGTTAACTACGAACTAGAGTATTCAATTTGACGTTAATCATTTTTGGTAGAATTTTTAACAAACATAATATAACGGAGAAAACTCACATTAATATCAATACTCAATAAATAAATGAGGTATATATCACTGAGTAATAAATAAATTAATCAAATTATATAATGTTTCAAAACAAAATGATAATAAATTAAAATATTTGCTCTATTTATTGTATGTAGGAACTCCTAACCTCAAAAATATTAATTTAAATGTCTTTTTTACTAAAAGTGTTGAATAAACCAATAGTATTAAAGCGTCCATTGTTTTATTGGTTGGTTGGAGTTTTTAATAGGTAAATAAATATATGTAAATGCATTTATTTTAGAATCGACATTTATAACCTTTAATATTTCGTTGTATTTAGAGTTTCTGAATCGAGAATTAAGGAAGTTGGTGCTGACATAGCTTGTGCTGAATGGCTAATTAGAAATGGTGCTGCTGTCAAGTGGGGAAATTCAAATAATTATTTAAATAATTATGATACTCTTGTTGTAACAATTAAAAACAAAAAGATGAATGAAAATTCCAAATTGTTTATTCATGGCGTGGATGCAACTGATTCTGCAATTAGTTATGAGGGATTCCGGCATTTTGGTATATAAATGCATAATTAATATAAAAAATAATAATTTTCAATTGATTTAGGAATTATTTATCCGTCCATAGATGGCTGCAAATATATTAATTATGTAAAGTTAGTTAATTGTGCATATATTGGCGATGAAGCTCTATCTAAATTGGATTACTTAAAAAATTCATTAAAGAATTTAGAAATCTCAAATTGCACAAATGTCACAGAAAGTGGTCTAAATCATTTGAAACAATTAACGTACGTATTTATTACGCAAACTTATTTTTTTTTATTAATCTTAATTTGAAATATAATTAATAAGATTTGAAGTTATTATATTGAGAATTGAATTAAATATTTTTTCATTCAGGAAATTGGAGGGATTAGAACTTGCTAATTTACCAGCTGTAAAAAACGAGACAAATATTATTAGAGAGTTGCATAAGTCGTTACCAAAGTGCAAAATTATTTTTAAATAAATGTAACTTTTATCATTGAATTATATTAATCTGTATAAGGATTAAAGGAATAATATATAAAATAAATAACAATGTCTTTTGTTATTTTTTTTTAGTTTTTAGTGACCTAAAAATGAGAAAACATTTTATTTTTATTTTTTGATAATCATTTCGATCTAGGTCACTAATAAATACAGAAGATACTCCATCATTTTTTTTCCCCCACATATTTTTATCATCAAAATTTCATAATATTAAGTAATTATTTAATAATCGCATTGCTCAATCATTATCTAATCATTTCGTTTCGTATTCTTTTTCTTAATTTATAAATAATAAAGGACTGTAGAGGAATTTTTTAATGTATCTGTTCTTAATTTGTCTTCTCACTTTCTGTTGAATTTCAATTATGATACTATTAATAATAATAATAATATATTACATACATATCATGACTGAAAACGCCCACGAACCTTTTGCTGTTAATTGATTAATTTTATATTCGCTTATTTTATTTTTTATTCAAATTATTTCATTTCATAGTTGATATTTTTAATTCATTAATTTCTCTGCATTGTTGTTTTCATTATTATTCAAGTTACATTGTACGAATCTCACATGCCATTTTTTCATTCTATTCTCTGTTAAGTTTTTTTTTTTTTTTTTTTTTTTTTTTTTCGTTTAATTAACTATTAATTTATATATATATCAAATCAATTGATTACTTCCCCCCATTTTTCGAATATATAGTTGACTCCTTCTGAAAAATATGAAATTGAATTGAACATCATGCATATGTGTTTGTCTATATGCTTCGAATCGCGTATTTTATTTATTTTTTTTTTCTAATCATTGTACGTAACTTATTTCGTCAGTAAATTGAAGTAAAATCAGTAGCTTCGTATAATTTAAAAAATCAATAGACAAAGAAACCATAACAAAAATTACAATTGGAATATTTAAATTATCATGTCTTCAATATTATAAAAAACTTTAAATTTGTATGTGTATTTTTATAAATCTGTTAATAAATATAATCAAACAATTCATTATCACTCCCTTGCTATTAATATGCATGATTATATATGAACGTTATTGATGCTATAATTATATTTATTTTGTTTAATACTTAATGAAGACATATTATATTTTAATCATTTTTTAAAACGAAAAATAATGGAGATTTCAAGCATAAATTAAATAAAATATACATGCATATATATTGATAAATTAATATTAATAATAGCAAAAATTTAATCGAATAGTATTTATTTAAGGCAAAATTAAAATTATTTGAATAGTTTGTTTTTAGATAATTGAAAAATGAATTGAAAGAATAAACTGAATGGTTTTTTCATAAAATAATTTTTACTATGTTAGTGGTTTGAAAAATGAATTATTTGTTAGTAATAAAATAATTCGAGATTAAACGTTTGAATGGGAGAGCGGCAATATTGATGGAAAAAAAAGTAAATAACAAACAACAATGACCAAGACGAATTAAGTGATACAAAAGACTATATATACGAGAAATGGGAAAACAGAGAAAGAGAGAGAGAGAGATTAATTATGAAAAATTCAACCACAATAAACAACAAATAAAAATGAATATTTCATAAATACAATTTTCCGTTAATTTGTTTTACTTTAATTTTATCATTTATTATAATTAAATTCAATCTATATAATTGTTGGTGGTATTTTTTTGCATCATTTACTTATTTTTTTTTATCACTCATGTTTCAATATTCATACTATCATTTTTCATTTTTTTTTTGTTTTCACCATTATCATTTCAAAATTTCATTCAAATAAGTGAATAATTAATAATGAAATAATGTTTCAGAATAACAAAATTATGTCTCTAGTTATCACGATAAAAAGCAAATAATGGGTAGGAATCGAATTAATGGAATACAAGATAATTTCAACAGTCAAATAAGGATTATTTTTGAAACAAAGAAAAAAGAAAGAAATATTCTCATTTATTATTTTGAAAATGTTCAATTTTCCTCTTCAAATATTTTTTTTATTCGTAATCATTTTTTCTTTTCTTTCTTATTTATTGAATATATGATCAATTTACTTTTTTTTTTTGTTTCTTTATTTTGTTTTCTCGCTCTCAAATACACAGTCATTTTTCATTCTTTCATTATCAATTATATATTTTAAATTTTATTTTTTTTACGTTTTTTTTTGTTTTTTTATTTATTTATTTTCATTTTAAATTGGATTATCACGATTAATTAATTAATTATTAAAATGACAGGAAGGAAACGAGAGCGGGGAATAGAGTCACAGAGAGAGCACGATGAAATTGATAAAAAATTAAAAATGAAATATTCATCATCTATTATTATTATTATTATTTTTATAATTATTAACGATATTTATGAATGAGAGAAAAGCAGAAAAAAATTGTTTCAATTAAAAGTGGTGATACGATTGGTTGTCAATCAAGAAACGAGAAAATTCATAAAATTAGTAGGGGTCAATTATAAGTTTTATATTTATATAATTATAATAGGAACTGAAAATTAATCATTTTCAATTGCCATTTTTTGGTTCATGATTCTTTCCTATTTACGATGCTTCATGATGCTATTAACATTGATCTGATCTTTTTACTTTTCTCTGCTTATGTACTTCAAGATGCTGTAAACATTGCGGTGTATTATTTCTTCTTTTAAATCACTTGTATAAACTATTGTTAATTTTTTTTTATAATCGTTTCATTAACTTTGTCCCATAGTAATTGCCAGCACATTAATAAATCAATCAATCCTTCATACTCTTATTCAATTAAATTTAAAAACCACGCGCTCTCCCCTCTCTCTTTCTCCCTCAAATAGAATAGTGTATCTTGTCTGTGTATGTAGGTGTGTTCGTAATTTAAATCGTTTTTTTTAAACATTCTGGTATAAGATTTTGTATTTTTTTTTATTTATTTATTTATTTATTTATTTTTTTTCGTTCATTAATTATTTATTAATCCACTTTTTCTTTCATTTTATTTATCTGTTGCTGCTAAAGTCGCTCTGATGGTTTCAAATTTTATTATTGTTGATTTTTTACTTGGTATTCTTCTTTTTTTTTTGTTTATTTTTTATTTTATTTATTTTGTTCTCAAGTATTAAATAAATCAATACCACTCCAAGTCGCGATTTATTCCAGCAAACTGTTGGCCATTCACTTAGATGTCATCATTGTGACGAATTCTAAAAAAAAAATATATATATATGTACACATATATACATATGTAAATATATGTATGTATATCACTGGGTAATTATACACTTTTCTATTTTAAAAAATGTTTCACCGAAATTTTTCATGTTGAAAATACGGCATATGGTTAATATATTGAACAAAAGAACATGAAAAATTGATTATAATAATTTTTCTATATTTTATAGCAGGAATGTCAATTTGATTCACTAAATTTGGAATTAATCAAACTCAAGTTTAATTATTTATTAAAGATAACTTGTGGCGTCTAAAAACCAAAATTAATGGTAAAAAATATTATAAATCGCTTTATGACATTATTACACAAACTAAATTAATTATTTTATGAATAAAAAAAATAATAATGAATTTTCAATACCAATACGAATTTCAACTGACAATAAATTCAATTAAGAACCATCGCCCATAATAATTAATCGTCTTAATTGAATAATGAAAATCGAACAACTGAATTGACCAAATTATAAAACAAATTCGTATGATTAAATTCTATCATAAATTGACTAATAAATAATAATCCATTGAAATACAAACATATTTTAATATTATCATTAATATTGTTATTACCTTCATAATTGACTTGACCATCGCCATCAATATCAGCCTCCCGAATCATTTCGTCCACTTCCTCATCAGTCAACTTTTCACCGAGATTTGTCATGACATGTCTAAGCTCAGCTGCTGATATAAAACCATTTCCGTCCTTATCAAACACCCTGAACGCCTCTCTAATTTCCTCCTCGCTGTCAGTATCCTTCATTTTACGCGCCATCATTGTTAAGAATTCCGGGAAATCAATCGTACCATTTCCTGAAATCATCAAATAATAATATTTCAATTATATTTTATAATTGTAATTAAAATAATAAATAAATACAAACCATCGGCATCAACTTCATTGATCATGTCTTGAAGTTCAGCTTCCGTGGGGTTTTGACCCAATGAACGCATCACTGTTCCCAATTCTTTGGTAGTAATGGTACCATCACCATCTTTATCAAACAGCGAAAATGCTTCCTTGAATTCAGCAATCTGTTCTTCTGTGAGTTGGTCCGCCTTTAAAATGAATTAAATTTATTTGAATAAATGAATTCCAAACCAGTACATATTCCAATTTCAATATTTTTCTACAGCATAAATAGAGACGAGAATAAATTTTATTTAAACAAAAATCCCGTTACACATGTAGAAATAAACATTATGGGAATTAACAATCAACTATGTATTCAGTGAGAAATAACAGGTGAAATCAATAAATATATTTGGAATATTTATTGCTTGTTGAATTTATTATTTTTTTTTTCAATTCTCCATCATTTTGTTTATTATCAATACAAGATGAATATCAATGTTAGTCATTTGACCTAAATTCAAGGATTAACTCTAGCTTAAGAATACGTTTTTCCATGCATTTACATTATATATGCTATTTTCATTAATAATTTATATACGATTACATATTTTAAACGTATGGATGGGAAACTTTAATAAAATCCCATGCCACGCCCATTTCATTAAAAATTTTCACATTAATGAGGAAATGTACCTATATCTCATCCATGTTTATTTATGTCCACAAATTTCTCCATTAAAAAATAGTTTACAAAATAATTTTGCTATATAAAGCACAACCACCAAAACCAGTTACAGTAACTTCAAAATTGAGTAGTCACAAAAAATAAATTAATTAATTAAATTAAAAAAATCAAATAAACCAATCCCTCAACTAATAATTTCAACATCATTATCAGATTATCAAATCAACTCCACAAATAATTACCAATAATATCCAATAAAAAAGAATGAAAAATCTTCCATATATTAAAAAATATTTCTGATAATAATTCGTGATTTCTAAACGACGCAAAATTCATCGTAGTTGGTAAAAAAAAAAGTAAAGAAAAAAAGAGGGTGAACCCATTTACAAAGCAAAGGGTCAGCGACAGGGGGTAATAGAATACTGTAGACGAGGGGAATAGTGACAAACGAGAGAGATGATGCTAAAAGGAAAGCGAAGATATAGATATTATAAGCAAAAGCAGGAGCTGTGGCAGCAGCCAACAGCAGCAAGGGCGGCCATACGAAGCACCCACTGTGAAAATCAATAGTCAGGTATATAGCACAATGGCTGATTGGCGAATGCCGCAACGCGCTACGACTTGCTCATTCGCATTCATCCCCACCACTATAACATACATTCGCGTTCTCTCACCGACTATATACTATACTCCTATATTTTCTTTCTTTTATTCCTTTCTCCTGACTTCCCTCGCCCTTTCCACGTCGTATAACCCCTTAACGATGTATGTATGTTTGTCTTCCAACCCTCCTTTTTTTCTCTTTCTCTTTTTCTTCTTTTTAGCCTCACGATATTGGCCGAGTTTTATTACAAAACACACGAATTCTCAACTTTTGTGAAAACATATACAGCATACCACGTACAATGAAATTAATATTATATTTTTAAATGGAAATATTAAAGAATCGATTGTGACACACTCTTGATAAATATAACACGTCATACATGTATAAATATGTTATTCGGAAGAATCATATAATTATCCCCGGCCATTGTATATTAATTTAACGAATTTTAATTCATTTTATCTCTACTCAGTGAAAGAGGTTATGTAAAAAAAAATTGAGAATTAGAGGTTATGTGTTTGATATTATTTCATGATATTTTATGTTTAATTGAAAATAATGAATATTTTAAACACGCAGTATTGTTGTTTATTTAGTAAATAATAATTTTTATGGATAGAAGGTGGAAAAACAGATTGAATTACGAATATTGTCATTCAAGTAAATGATTCCTTCTTGCCGAGCCATCTCAGATTGGATCATTCGGATGAATCATAAAACAAATATGTGGCTGAATGATTTAAACATAGAATATATAAAATAAATGAAACAACGTAAAAAAAAGCATATAATTTCATTTTTCTATTGATAAATCAAATTAATTATTCAAATATTCGCGCGCATTTTCATGCCTACCAATGAAATCGATTAATTATTACTATTTGATAATGGCGATAATTGACAATATTGTTTGTAAATTGATAACAAATGATAGATAGTATTGTTGAATGTAACACAGGAAAAAACAAATTCCCGGGAAAATGGTGCAAAATCAATAAGATGAAATATCTCTTTCTCTCTCTCGCTGGAGTTAAATAATACATATATATATATATATGAAATAAAAATGAAATACATTTAAAATATAAATAGCTAGCAATAAAAATTCTTCCATGAAGATATTTGACGACAAAGGAGTGAAAATGGATAGACACATGTATATATACACTTCATATATATTAGTGTAGTACATATAGTATTGGAATTTGGGGGTTAGAATAGAGTAGGGGAAAGTGGACACGGTAAAAACAGGTCAATAGAGAGCTGAAATACGAGTATTAATCAATATCTCAGCTTAGTTTCAAACTAAAATTGAGAAATTTGAAGGAAATTAAAAAAAAAACAAATAAATACAATTAATTTTCAACAAAACATACATTAATGATAAAATGTAAGAAAATTTCTTGCTTCTTCTAAATAAATATGAACTCTCCACGTGGTACATCATATTGCGTCAATATTTTGCCTCTCATTTTATCTGCAATGCTGATGATAATTTCCCTCTCTCTCCTCTACTACTACCACCGCCAATAACGCTAACGTAACCAAGAGAAAAAAAAAAGACTAAAGAAAGAAAATGAAAATAATAACTCATCAAACAGTAGCCAATAAATTCTGCGGCTCAAATTCGACGCCATTCGCCACTGATCAACAGACAAAAAATTTGAACAATCTCGAAATACATTCAATATATGTATAAAATGAAGATATGATGACATGTATATAATTTATATTACTAATATAGGTTATAAATTGTTATGAATTTTGTAAATTTCACTCACCATGATTAATGATGGTCTGTTTTATTCTTTTTTTTATACTCTCAACAAACTGTGTAAATAATTTTTTTTTCAGCTGAAAACAAATCCACACGATTGAATTTTTTATTCGGTTTTTTTTTATACTTGTATAACGAAGAAAAAAAAGTTATATTTGAAAAACAGAAAAAAATTTATCTTCCGTATTTTTTTCTTCTTTTAATTTATAACGAAAATGACAAACAGGAAGTTGGGTGCGTCAGGTGTAAAGCAGCAATAGTAGCAGCACACTTGCACGAGAATAAACTCTTTTTTTTTCCCTTTTCTCCTTCTTCAATTCTCCGTCTCCTCCTTTACGTCGCTGGATTATTATCTCTAGTGCTTGCACGAGCAGACACGATGTATTCTCTCGAATTTTCCAATCGTACGTCCTTTTTTTTTTTTTATCTCTTTTTTCCGCCTCCTCTATATATGTCTCTCTACGAGTGTCTGTTGCACGCGTTTTTAACTAAAAGCATCCACGCAAAAAGTGAGGTTAAACACACACGTTCTGGCGTAAAATTATTAATAGAAATACAGTGAACGATAATTTATTAAAGAATAAACCGGCAAATAATTGAACTGCGAATAATTAACTGTAACAAACAATGGTAATATATAAGTATTATCTTCAACGCAAACAATATTTTGTATATTTAGATACACATAGGTATATTTATTATTACATTTATAATATGTGTATATATTTCAAGTCCGCTGTATGGGACGCGCGAAACCATACGATACAGCCGATGGGAAACGCACTCAGAACAGTAATGGAGTCTACGTTGTTGACCGTGCGAGAGCTCCGGCTGGTATCACTACGCCAAAGGTTCCCAAAACACCAAGGAGAAGGGAGGCGCAAGTCAAGTTTGAAACTTTGAACACGGCTGTGTAAGTGCAAATGTGTGTGAACGCTAATGGTTTTGGTATGTGAGCTTCTCAATGTGGTTGTGTGATGTGTATATACGAGGGTATAGACGATGTTGAGTGCGACAAGCGATGGGAAAATGGCGGCTATTATTGGCCGCAATGGTGGGGATAGCCGACGGTTAATAGCGATGCGCGCACTCCCTACGCGATATGAAGCTAGTGCGCAACATGCGCGAAATGACTATTAAAACAAAAAAATCATAATGAATAAATTATAGAATAAAAAATATATAAAATATATTTTTTCCTTTTAATTGTTTTTATTGATATTTAATATTATGAGTCTTATATAATTATAATAATTATTCTAAAAGTTATCAATTTGCAAGATAACTATTGGAGGTTAGACATCTATTCAGGTACTTCTGTACAAAAATATTTCTAAATTCATAATTTATTCAATATGATGTTTTTGGGGCTTCTATTAATGATTAGGACGACGGTGGTTATTATTTTTTTACTTCCTTATATATTATTTGGATACTTTTTTTGTTAACGGCAATTTCCTATCTCTTGTGCTCTCTGGGTGCGGTTCTTCGTCTTGTTTACTAGATGGGTCCGGGCGGCGAACTAAGCGGCATCGTGATTGGCCAGCGCGCACCTGCAATGCGTCAGCCGCCGGCCGCCCGCGTTAACGCCACCACCGCCGACGATTTTCCTACTTTCTGCTACGGCCATCGTCGTCGTTTGGGTTGCGCGTGTATACTCTTGCTCTACTGCAGCTGCTACTGGGTATAACTAACTGACGACAGACTCTTACGCACAACGGATCAAAGCCAGAGAGATAGAGAAAAAAAATAAATAATGAAGAACTATGGAATTAAGGGTCATACACTAAACGACATTTCCAGCGTGTTTTTGTACGTTCTACACCACATCCCGAACCGTTTTTTCATTATTTATATCTTTTTCAATAAGGAAATAAGATGGTTAAATGTTGAAACACAATTTTCCCGCTTAATTTTTTTTCAATATTTTCTAATGAGTTTTAAATGATGATAGAGATTATGTATGTATTTAATTATTTATGTTAACGTTACTCATTGAAATAATTTCATTATCGTTTTATCGAGAAATTCATCATGTATATTTTATACTTATTGAGTTTTTATGATTACGTATATTTATTGTGTGTAATAAGGGGGATGGTATAAGTTCAGACACATTTTTTTCGCGTGCCAATGCGTCGAAGTTGAATATGGATATAAGTGAATTCGTGGGGTGGCGATGTTGTTTAAAAAATATAATAATCTATAAAGAAGAAAAGAGAGCAAAGAACCATTTACATATTACCGGTCGATTGTGTGTTGTGCATTACGCATAGCACCGCAAGTTTTACAGCAATGCGCTTATACTTTCACACACATAACTAATGTATTGAAACACGTCATTTGACACAGGCGCAATCACAAAAATGTTTTATTATCTATACACATATATATCGACATTAACTAGGTAATTTATTATCAGTTTGAAATGAAAAATATAAAATTAATTTTTTTCAAAGTTATATTGATGAAAAAATAGGTATGTGAGTTTGTTTTTATCAAAAATATATTTTGGTTGTTGGAATTTTAAAGAAATTTTTTGGTAAAAAAATACATATAGGCAGAAATATTTATGTGCATCAGTGTGTTGAAAAATATATGAATAATAATAATAATGGAGTTTTTTATTTGTGGCTTTCGTTGGGTGAAGATAAGAGAACGCGAATGAGCGTGCGCGAAAACATACGCGCAATGCGACATAAGCGAGTGAAAGAGAGAAGGGATACAGATAAATAGATAGATAGATAGAGAGTGGTTAGACGTTAGGAGAAGGGGAGCGTAAAGAGAAAGTCGTAATCTCGTTATTATATAGGGGTGAAAGAGGCGAGTGGGAGTTTTAGGGGTTGAACCGAAGGAAGGAAGGAAGGAGAAAGAGGAATAGAGAGCGGAGATAAAGATGAAGATAAAAATGAAGGAGACAAAAATGAAAAAAAGAGAGTGAAAAATTGTGTGTCCAATAGGCACTAAGCCTCCTAATGGTTTACACACCTAGATCTCTATATAAAAGACAAGAAAAAAAAACACCTATAATCTTGTTAATATTAAATTAATGTAATAAGCCTATATATACATACATACATACATACATACATACATACATACATACATACATACATACATACATACATACATATATATATTAGTTATTGAACATAAATTTAATTTAAAAAAAAAATAGGGATGAAAATTGTTATACGATATATATTATACCAAATTATTTATTCAAGGGTATTTTATTTTTATTGACAGATATTTTACATATATTGATATTTTTAAACCTATTTCAATGTACTTCTGACATGATGACCTAAAAAAAATTTATAGATTGAAATAAAGATACATAAAATAAAATATATAGGACTTATACACATAAATATATGTATATTCTTTTCTTTATAGCCAAATAATGGAGAAGTTTGTTGTATAGATATTAATAAATATATTTCTTTTCCCATTAAAGTCACTATGAGTGAGACGGGAATCTTAGGTAAATAACGATCAAACAAAAATATATATAACTTGTCTAAAATTTGACGTCAGAGTTATATTCTTATGATAAAAAAATATAAAAATACATATACCTAAGGGGATATTATTATAGAAATAATAGATTTTATATTGTGATATGAGACAAAAGGTAACTATTTCGTTCTCCTTCATCTATCAAAGCGACAATAAATCATTTTATTTTTTATATACATAATTTATTTTTTGATATATATATATACTTGCAATATATATTATTTTATTGATTAGATAAATATCAACAAGGTCATAGTAAAAAGCCCCGAAAACAAAAACGTAAAGTAATAATTAATTTTTCTCATAACACAAAGGTATTCATTGCAAATTTTTCCAAATACATGATCGGGAACATAACAAAACATTTACATATCATATAAATAATAAACGTCATTGTTTTTTCTATTTTAGACATAACTTTATTACACTTTAATTTTAATATATTCATAATAATTATTACAATAGTGATTTTACATTTCACCCATTTGCTTTTGAAACAGGTTAATATATGTATAATTTAGTTATGTATCTATTAGTGTTTAGTTTATTCAAAATCATTGTGAAGCAAGTACACCACTATGTATATATTTAAATTTTATTTATTTATTCATTGTTACGGTGAGACTAACACTTTTTTATATGTTAGATATTTTGTCTTGCGCCGGCACAAGAGTAAATGGAAAACTATAATTATTGTATATTTATCATATTATTCAAACGTCAGTGGTATCGATGATATTGGCAAAATTGGATTTGTATTTTCAACTTCTAGTGCAGTGGCCATGCAATCATTGGCTGATTCCATTTCACCTAATGATTCCAATACTTTTCCAAGATTATACCATGTTTGATGAGAATTCGGATTAATTTTTGCTGCATCTCGTAGTGTTTTTTCTGCCAGACGTTGACAACCAAGATAATGATAAATTAATCCCTAATGATAATTCATTTTTTAAGTTTATCAATTTATAATTATATCATTCAATAAATTCGCAAAAATTATATATATTTATATATATATATTTTTTTACCAAATGTTGAAGACTTTTTATATGGCATGGATTTATTGATACCGCATTTTGATAGCATTGCTTCGCTTCACTGTATTCCGCTTTGTATTCATGCAAAAGTCCTTTCTGTAATTAAATAATTTATTCAATTTTTATAACTTAATAAAGAAAATTATTTTTCCATTCAACTAACCGTATACATAATATCATAGCTCATCGGGAATATATTAGCGGCTTCTTGCAATGATAAAATAGCGTTATCCGGTTTGTCCAATACGAGGAATACTTCAGTTAACAATAACCAAATTTGCAATTGCAATAACCAAGCACGTTGTGGTCCTGGCTTTGGTGTAAATGAACTTAAACTTGAGGCTACTTCAGATAATGCTTGTTCAATACGTGAAGCAGCCAGTGAATGTGCGTGCATTGAGCTTGAATCTTTATCTGACATTTCCGATGTATATAATTGAAAAACACTTCGTGTTTCGCTTCGTCGTTCACTCTGTTGTTCATTGCAATCAATATTAGTTTGATCTTCATATAAATGGCGCCACAATAATAGCATGTGTTTAATTGTCAATAGTGCTTCATCACCGCCCAAACTTTGTAATTCCAAATGTGCTTTTACATAATGAAAACTCAAATTATCTGGATATTCTTCTAATACACTATTAATTAAATGCAATGCATCAGAATACTGTTTATGCGCTGACAATAATAATGTCAACAGATGCAATGATGGTGTGTGTTCAGCGCGTAAATTTAAACTTATTTTAACATGTACCATTGCTTCATTGATTTGACGATTCATTCCGTATTCATGAGCCAAATAATATTCGGCTAAATGATCATTTGGGTCGCATTGTTGAGCTCTAGTTAAAAATAATTAATAATTTTATATAAATACAACTTATAAAAAATTTTTTTTCTTCTTCTTTATGTATTAGGTTAAGATTATTTGTCTTACTTGTGGAAAAAATCAAACGCTGTTGTAGTATAATTAATTTTATCTTGTTTAATATTTGTATTCGCAGCCATAATTGAATTGCCAATACCAATGTATAAATGACATCTTGATTGTAATCCCTGTGGGCTTGCAGTTTCACGCTGTAACGCCTTTTGACTCCATTCAATACCTTCTTTTATCTATTTTAACATAATCAAAGGGAAAATCCAATTATATATTCTTTTAATATATTATTATGATTAAATTTAGGATAAAATTACCAAATTTAAATGCTCATAGCAGAGACGAGCAGATAATAAACACGGCATTACTTTTTGTGGTGACAATCTCGCAACAACTTCTAATACTGAGTGCGCCTGTGAATAACGTCCTAAATTGATTAAACAAAGTGCATATTGCATCCAAACATGAACTTCTTCATGAGAAAATTTCATTGCACGTTCAAATGATTCATATAATAATTCAACTTGATGCCATCTTACAACAGCAAGCGTTAATAAATCATAAACAGCTGTGGCATTTTCAAATGCACGTAATCTAGCATCTTTAAATTCTGGTGATTGACTTAAAACAGCATCACGCACTGCCATTGCTTCGCTTATCAATAACAAAAGTATTGTTTCTTCATTTTCATTTTTTGGAACGAATAAATTTGGTCCAATATATTTTTTTGGCTTCCATGGGGATTCTGATGCGCCATTAGTTGTAATATTTACTCCATGATGATTTAATCGACGATTTATTGTGCTAGTTCCAATAATATCAGGTGGTGCATCTGGTGGTTTATACAGAGAACCACTAACACCTCGTAATAATACCTCAGCCATTTGTCGAGTTAATGTTAATCGTAAACTTTGTGTTGCCGTTGATTCAACAGCTGACAAAATTCCCCTTGTAATGAATAATAATTTATTTGTCTTAATTATTTTTTTATTTTTCCATAATTTCATAATCATTAATATTTGTAAAATTATATTACCGATAACGATTAATGGCAGCTTGAGTTTTTCCTGCTTGCAATTGCAGTAATGGCGCTCGTAGTAATGCATTTTCTAATGTAGGACCGATATTTTTTGTTGTATTTGTTACATTTGGCTGTGGTGAATATGAACCTGAACCTGAAGAAATAAATATTCTTAACATTTAAATAATTATTAAAAAAAATATCAAAGATTTAATTTTTTTTTTAAATTTTTTGTTGTCATTATTTACAATATTATTATTGTTGTAGTTAATATTATTAATACCATTTTGTAATTGCATTGTCACTTTGTCTTGCTCTTGAAGATAAACTAATGTTAAATCACCTGCCATTTCAAAGCATTTAATAATTTGATCATGCCAGTCGGCTATTTTATATTTTGATTTTAAATTTGGCAATTGTTTCTCCAAACACAAGCCTTTTACTGCATATGATTCAGCAACAATACGTAAACTACGGCTCGGTAATTGTTTCTCAGTTAATGTATGTAATTCAGCTTGCTGATAGTTATTTAATGCTTCATCATACATTCCCATTGCATAATGTAATTTCCCCAACAATAAATGTGCGTCCAAAACAACAACTGCCTATTAATGAAAAGAATTTAATTCATCGTTATTATCAAAATTAAAAAAATAAATAATAATAACAACTAAATACTTACATGTTTATCTTTATCATTTGCAGCTAATACTAAATTTTTTTTAGCTTCAATTAATCCTGCTTTTGCTTTTGATATATTTGCATCAATTGGTGGTGATTGCTCGAGAAAACTTTCTAACCTCCCTTCACCACTGAGAAGGTATGCTAAACATTCTATTTCAACAAAATTTATGTGTAAAATATTATTAGAAAATTAAATTATTAATTTATTAAATTAAACATAATTATTTAATTACCGCTACTTGGATATAACTCTTTTAAATGTTCAGCTAACTCTATAACTTTTTTCCAATTACCCTCGCAACGATTTTTATCAATTTCACTCTCAATTCTCAATGAATGTCCTTTTTTACTCGTCATTTTGGTCTAACTGCAACATACGTTTCTAAAAACATATATTTAATTATCAAACAAATAATTTTCGTGATAAGTATCTCACGAATAATTTTTTTATTAACTTTGTCACGAAAATTAATATATAAGTTTTATTTGTGGCCTTTAAAGGCCAACATAACTGATCATGATATATACACAGTATATAAGCACGTAATTACATACATTATATATACATGCAAATACAGTGAAAAGTGTCGTGTGTGTGTGTCGAGGACGAATGAAAAAAAAAAAAAACAATTGAAAAAATATAAAGAATGGAGCACAAATCTTATTGAGAAGAGTGCTTTAGCGCCATTGCGTTGCGTGACGAGTTTTGTAAGCTTTATATCAATGCCGCCATGTTTTCCAGGCCCGTAATTTTTTAGGTATCTTGAGGGCCCTAAAATTTTATAATAAAAAATCTCTCTGATCATACATATTGAAATATTGAATAAATTTATTGGTTATGTTTGTCATGCTGCGTAATGTGAGCAGTACTTTACATATTTACAAATCAATTGTTCAATGACAATTCAATAATATTCCAGAGCATATTCAAATCGATAAATTACATCAACTGTAATGTGATATTACTTGAGGAAATAATAATTATTAACGATTCCATACTGCAGAGTCGGCAGAAAATTACAGGAGAAAAATAACGAATTTAGGTGATTATTTAAAAGATGATGCAGTTTTATAAAAATAAAATATTATCACCAGGACAATTGAAACGTTTGTCAGAGCATAAATACAGTTGTTCAAGTGCAAGTTTATTGGATAAATATTTACAACCATGGTGGGAATGGCTTGTTAGTTATGTCCCATTATGGTTAGCACCTAACCTCATAACTGTAGTGGGTTTAATTATTAATATTGCTACAACGCTCATTCTCGTATATTATAGTCCAGATGCAAAGTCTGAGGTAATATATTTTTTGCATAATTTAATTATTATATTTAATTTATGAAATCTAATTTGCATATTTTTTTTTGTGTAGGTACCAAGATGGGCATGTTTTCTATGTGCACTGGGATTGTTTATTTATCAAAGTTTAGATTCAATTGATGGGAAACAAGCAAGAAGAACAGGCTCGTCAACGCCATTGGGTGAATTATTTGATCATGGATGCGATTCAGTGTCCACTGGTGAATTCAAATTATGATTTAATATTTTATTTATTGTCTTACGGAATTATTTAATTAATATTGTTTTATTTTTTTACAGTTTTTGTTGCATTGTCTGCGTGCATTGCTGTACAATTGGGACATTATCCAAGTTGGATGTTTTTCCAATGTTTCTGTGCGATGACATTGTTTTATTGTGCACATTGGCAGAGCTACGTGTCAGGTAAAATGAGAAAAAAAAATATTTTTGTGTTGCTGTATTAATGTTAGACATAAAATTAATTGAAGTTTATTAATAATTAGGTTCTTTGAGATTTGGAAAAATCGACGTGACAGAGGCACAATTTTCAATAATTGCCATTCACTTAACGTCTGCTATTTTTGGATCGAATATTTGGATGACTGAGGTTGTATTAATTTATTAATTGAACAAATTATAATGATAATTCATCAATTATTATTGAATTTAATTTATATTTTTTTGTTTGATAATAAGTTTTGCAATTTTATCGCGAATTTTTCGTCTGGGGATGACCAAAACAATCCAACGAAAAAAAGATAAAATATTATCACGATGTACCAGTTTTTAATTATTTAATCAAATAATTTATAATGAAAATTATTAAACAACACATTTATACACTCATTATTACATACAAATATTCCGATATATTTTATAGTTTATTATTGAAGAGTTGAAGGAGAAGGAAAAATTTCACTTTCTTACAGATTCCTTTTGTAGACGGTTTACAATTAAGATATTTAGTTGGCGGTATGACAGTTATGTGCGCATTATCGAGCTTTTACTCAATGTTTTCGGTGATATTCACTGGTGGAGTCGGAAAAAATGGCTCAACTGTCGCTGTAAGTTTCCATCCACCTCCAAATTTTGTCGTGATTGGAAATAAAAAATTCACAATTTCAATCAACAAATATAACTATTTCATTTCAATAAATTAAAATCAATTTATTCATTTTTGTTATTGTCGTTCAGGGTATTTTTTATGCATGGCATGAAAGTGAACAATGAAAAAATTTATTAAATTCACTAATATATAAAATTATTAAAAGTTGGTTTGGTATTTTTCTCTATAGTAAATGTTTTTT
>JAQQBR010001836.1:1346766-1383713 GCA_030347285.1 Microctonus hyperodae
TTTTGACATCTCGGTGAGGAATCGTCACAGCGTATTGATAAATTGAAAAAAAATTCCCATTTGTTAATTTCATTATGAATAATTCTTTCATTTATATTTAATACAATTATTTATCTTGAGTGAAAAGTGCTGGTACATCAGGTTTTATACACTAGAGGATATTCTAACCATAAAGGAAATTATTAAAAATATTCTGATGAATTTTTCGGTCGAACCCAAAAGTTATTTGAAAGCGACGAAAAATAATCGGGATAATTTTTATTAAAATAATTAACAACATGGACAAAGGATTGTATTTGAAAAATTTCATTTAGAATTCAAGTTTGCTTTGGTCATCAGAAAAAATTTTTTTTATTCAATTGGTTTTTAATTTTTAATTTCATTGGGTTTCAATGTTTCATTATTTTATTTATTATTTTCATTAGTTTTTTATTTTTTATTGGTTTTTTTTTGTGTCTTCATTAATTATTTCACTAATATTTAGATGTTTAATTGTCAATTTCATATATATTAGTTGCCATACTTTGGCACTGAGGTGAAGGTGTTTTCATTGTGGTGCGCTGTGGGAATTGCTATTTTACTTGCACAGAGCAGTTTATCCGTCATTCTCGCTGGCGGTGTTGGCAAAAATGGTTCGACCGTGGCTGTAAGTTAATTAATATCAGCACCAAAAAAAAAAACAAACGCAAATAAATAATGACATTGAAGATAATAAAATGAAATAAACACCAATCGAAAATGAATAAAACAATTTGTAGAAATATAAAAAGCACTTCAATTATAGGAATTATAAAATCAAAAATCATTCATACGCTTGGACATTCCGCCGTGTTTCAATTAATTTACACATTTTTTAATATTTTTTAATTGCTTGTTATTTATTTTAATCCAGTAATTTTACTAAAGTTTGATATTTTTTTTCGTTACTAATTGAAGAATGAATTTTATTGTATGGAAATAATGTTACTGCATAATTGTTTTTTTTTTTTGTTTCATTGGGGAATTTTAGGGTACATCAATTCTTTCACCAATTATCCCATTCGGTTTGGTTGTTGTTCCGGCATTTATTATTTATTGTAAAAGCGTTGAACACGTTTATGAAAATCATCCGGCATTGTATATTATGTCATTTGGAATGGTAGCTGCCAAAGTCACCAATCGTTTGGTTGTAAGTAAAATAATAGATATCTTTTCTTGTAATTTAAAAATTTTTTTTAATGATTATTCAATTTTTTTTCTTTGATTTTAGGTTGCGCATATGACAAAAAGTGAAATGGAATATCTTGATACTGCATTAATTGGTCCTTGTATGTTATTTCTCAATCAATATTTCAATTTTTTCATAAAAGAATATTATATTTTGTGGTTGTGTTTCGTAAGTATTTATTCATTAATATTTATAGTAATTCAAAATTAATTTTTATAATTAAATTAATTTTATTGTCTTGACAGATTTGGGTTACGCTGGATTTTTTCAAATATTGTTCTCAAGTTTGTCTTGAAATTTGCGATCACTTAAAAATAATGTTGTTCAGAATACCATACGTAAATGAACAACAATTATCAAGTGGTGCTGAAAAAAATGGTGCTCCAACACGATCGCAACGTGCAAGAACATCAAAAAAATTTCATTGATAAATGTTTGTTGCTATGGTTATTATTATTATTCCGTCACATACAGCTGTGATTGTGAAAATAATTATTATAATACGATTACATTTATATATTCTAAAAAAATTAAATATGAAGAAATTATTTGAAGATAAAAAAATAAGAGGAATTCGCGCGATTAACTTATTTATTAGTTAATAATTAATATTCAAAATCATTCTCATTTTTAATAATAAAGGAAAAAATTAAATTTTCAATTAAACTTTTTTTTTTTTTATTCATTTTGATTCATTTATTAATAATGATTTTTAATATATTCTTTAGCAACAATACATTTAGTCATGAAACAATTACATGGAAGATCGTGTTCAGTTGTTTCTGGATTCAAAATATTAAATTCTAAATTGTACCAACGTTTATTTGTTTGATCACGTTTTAATGATATGCAAAATGCAATTGGTTCGTCTTTCACAACTTCTTGCTGTGTGGGTAACATAATTATTGTTTGTTTCCAATGTGTTGGTGTTTCATATGGTGATGTAGATAATATTGAACCATCGGGAAATTCAACGTCAAACCAAATACAAGTACCCGAAAAATTTCCGTCTTTTGTACAAGCAAATACTAAATCTTGTCCACCAATTAAATTACAATCTTCAATTGTTGCTGTATTTAAATCAATCCAAGCTAAAATTTTTTCTTCAGCAAGTATATTATCATTTTTTATCGTCATAATTTCTGGTTTTGAGGATTTTTCACGTCTAATATTGTCGCCAAATGATCTGAAATATCAAATTATTTTTGAAGTCATCTTTAAAATTTATTGTAAAATAATTAATAATTAGATAGATTTATATTTATTACTTCATTTTAACTCCGTAAATGTCGTTGAAAAAATCAAAATATTCCGGAATTTGACATGGTACTGCAAATATTTTAGCAATAGATGGAAATAATAATCCATCGGGTTTTAAAAATTTATTTCTTGCTAATAAAACAGTGTCAAGCATTCCTTCATGTACTAAATAAAATCCCATCCATTCTGAAACAATTATATCAACCTTTTCCACAGTATTACAATCAATATCTTCCAATTTACTGTGAATTACTTTTATTATATCAGTTAAATTATTTTCGTCAGCAATTTTTTCAATGAGTTTTGATAAATTACTAGCCTCAACTGCAAATACTTTACTGGCACCAGCTTGTGCACAAAATACTGATAATATTCCTATAATTAAAAAAAGAAAAATAAAAAATTAATTTTATACTGTTGAATAAAATAAGAAAATATTTGAAATATCAATTCATTTTTTCATTTTTTTTTACCAGTTCCAGCACCTACATCCATAACAATTTTATTTGTAAATAATTCCTCATTGTTTTTTATCGCATTTTTGTATGCTATCATTCGTGGATGATCATTTAACATTAAATAATGTACCTAAGTCAAAGTTTGAGGTTAAGTCAGCAATTATATTAAATTCACATTTAAAACTAAAATATATTATATTAATATTATAACTTACATCCATTTCTTCATAACTACGAAAATAATCATCAGAAACTTCCATTATTTATACTTTTATTTAAGAATTAAAGTTCTTAAAAGTGAAAAGTTGAACAACTAATAATGGAAATTTCCAAATTAAATAACAGAGACGCACATGGTAAATATTATTTATTTTTCTCTTTCAAAAGATTTAGTAACGGAACCAGAAGTAGTGATGACGTCACCATGTATGTATATACGTGTATATATGTGTATATTTAGGTAGTTTTGAGTAGAATATTTTTTTTGTAAGAAAAAAAATTTTGAGTGGTATTTTTCTAACACTTTAAACGAGAAAAAAAAAATCTTCTTCTAGGATATTATAATTAACAAAAAGTAATTTCTATATATAAATAAATTGTCTTAATATAAATTTGTGACATTATTTTTTTACTCTAATGAATTTAACATTAATAATTGTTTCAAAACTTTGGTTTGGCTGGTTTCTCGAATTTCTCCAGCTAAAAACATTTCATCTACAACAGTATACACCTGAAAATGAAAGAAATATTCAATAAATTTAAATGATGATTTAGAATTAAAAATTGTGATGAATTGATTGATTTATCTTGTAATTTACCTTGTAAAAATTAAATACTAAATCTAATTCACACACATTATGGAAATATTCATTTAATACTTCAACAAAATTGTGTATGGCTTCGAGATAACACAAATTGTTATCATTTACATCAACGCAAATGCAGAAATATAATCCTGCATAACGTCTATAAACGATTTTGAAATTACGAAACTGCAAGAAAATAAATTTTATTGATTAAAAAATATATAAGGGGATTATATTGAGGGATTAATATTATTTATATTATTTTAACCTCAACAAAATTTGTATGTTTAGCATCACGAACAGTTACTACAGCATGAACTTCTTCAATTAATTTTTGCTTTTCATCATCATCAAAATTCATATACCATTTTGCCAATCGGGTTTTCCCAGCACGATTTTGTATTAAAATAAATCGAATCTGCAATAAATAAAGTGTATAATTAAATATTGAAGACTATTTTCAACCTCTACTGTCAAATATTTTATCAATAATTCCATCTGTTTGTAAAATAAAATAAATATTAATAAATTGAAGTATTAAAAATATTTTACATCGACAAATAAATTATTACCATTGCTGAATAGTATTGTTTGTTAATTTATCAAAGAAAATTAATGAAAATTCTCTTTTTCTTTTATTATTATTAATCAATAATAGTATATAAAAACACACAAATGTCCGCCCTCTTTTGCGCTAACGTAACCTCACTTTAATCCTCTAAAAATGACAAAACTCTGTACGCATGCGCACAAAGTATCCAATTAAAAATCTCTTTCAACCAATCGCAACACTGCGTGATTCGGAAAATTCATTTCTGATTGGTCAGACACATACAGGTTGCGCATTCATACCTATTCAAATAATAAAAAAAAACATAACTACATCTCACTACAGTAAATTAAAACAGTTACAAATTCCGCCGTTACGTAGCGCCAGTTTACCATTCTCAATATAGCTTTCTAACCTCTTCTCACTTACACAAACATACACTGTACCCATATATATATATATTCATACGAAATTTCCTTCCACATATATACACACAACTTTGCAAATTATTAATGTATACATATACACAAATGCATTTGTGTTCGGTTGGGTGTGGGTTTCTCAACGTACGGTGGCCCAGTCAGTGGTTACGATTATAGGCGGACATGTTGTAGGTGTATTTCCGTCAATGTGCACGATGATCTGACGCATGAATTCTCATGCGTTTATACATATATTCACAATATAATATCATCAATTTAAAAATAATATAATTGCTCAAATTGTGTGTGAGCACACGGAGTGCAGTGATAAAGCGTTATCATAACCTAATTTACATGTGAACTGTTTGGTTAATAATCATTATAATTATTATTAAAACATTAATAATAATAATAATAATAAAAAGCGTTACTGGCTTTACCCGGGCGCAATTATGAGTTGGGGTAGTGAACTTTGGGTGAGTGTCTGTTTTTTTTTATTCCACATCTTTATCATATCCTAACCTAACTTTTTAACTTGCGTGGCTTTTAATTGGAATAAAAAAAAATTGTTAGATTTATTGACGATTATTCATATGATATTGGCAGTTTTTTTTGTGTTCTGTATGATTATAACCTCATTTTGAATGTTTAATGGTTGATTTGAAATTGCAAATGAATATTTCAATGTAGGTAATGGGGGGTTTTTTTTTTGTTCTGATTTGACGCACGTATTGACTTTTCGTACCTGTATGACCAATACAACCACTTGCTCAATATTATAATGGATATAATACTCGTTTTCTTGTTCACGGTTGTTGAGTCTCGCACAGGTTATAAGAAATATTCATTTATTTCCTTTCTCTCTTTATTATAATCGCGTCTCTTTCTGGCTTATGGCGGAAAGTATATCTATATCTTCACCGCACCTTGCCCGTGAAAATTGATAATGGTGACACATAGAATGTTCATTTCACCATCAATATGATAACTTGACATATTTTCTCAACCTAATAATCTATATTTTACTTATTTTATTATTTATTACATACATTTATTACCATTTTTCAATCACGTACAAATTTTGAGGTTATGAATTTTTTGCAATTCGCAATAACCAATAAAATATTTATGAAAATGTTTAATATATATTTTGTTACATCAAAATAATGTTGGGCTTATATTATTTCATTTAAAATATCTCGTAAAATGCTTATTCATTAACTCCTACGCAAATTTATTTCCGCCTACATGACGAGATTTAGTTTGTACAAGTTGTAAAAATAATTTTTAAAAATTAAAATGAAATTTTATTATATTCATTCATGATTTTATTACGTTATAACATTCGAAATTCGATTAATAATTGATATTTTATTATTGTTAATTAAATAGTTAATTATTATTATGTATTGTTGTGAAGTAATGAATGAAATGAATGACTAATGATGATTAGATAGATTGAAACAAAACATTTAATGTATGAGTGGAATGTATGTTGATAATATTACTCATCACACAGATACACACACACTTTTAAAATATTTTTGTGTGTGAGGGGTCGATATAGATACATTTATACGCATGTTCATGTATGAAGGGTGAGGCGCAGCCCCTCAAACATCATTACATGACTCATAATGTGCACTTGAGAGTTTGACTAAACAATTCCATCTCACTGTACACATTTACACGATATTTTATGTATAAACCATTAGAAATTAGAATGAAAGACATTTATTATTTAGATGCAATGACGATAATATTAATTTTTAATTTTTTTAAATTGTTTAGTTGAATGAAAAGTAATAAAATATATCGTCAATTAATTAATTTGTTTACAAATATAATAGTTCAGATTTTTTTTTATTGATATCTGAATTGTAATGTATTTAAATTTATTTATTTATTTGTAGTTTAGTTGAATTTGATTTGGTTTTTATTATATTTTATCTGTTTTGTTGATTTTTTTTTTTGGTTGCGAGTGTGTTATTTTTATGTCAAACGTTGAACTTTTATGGTCAATCCTTCGCAGTTTGTCTGTCTGTAAGTTCTTGACTGCTCTGCAAAATGGCTCGTGGTAACTCCATATTCAGTATAGAAACCGGTTTTAACAAATAATACCATCACGCAATGGGTTTTATATGTAAAAAAAAATATGAATCAGAAAATATGGAAAATGGATTAAAAAAAGATTATTTAGGTTTATAGATTTTTTTATTTTATTAATTTTTGTATTTTTAATTTACAATTTTTTTTTCTATTTACAGGATCAGTATGATAATCTATCTCTGCACACGCAAAAAGGGATAGATTTTCTTGAACGTTATGGGCATTTTATTAGAGATCGGTGCAAAATTGAAGTGGAATATGCCGGAAATTTAAGGTAAATTTAAAAGGAATTTTTTATATATATTTTAAATAATTAAAAAAATTAATATAAATGTTTTATTATTTTTATTTCTACAGAAGGCTAGTGAAGAATTATCAACCGAAGAAGAAAGAAGAAGAAGATTATCAGTGAGTAAATGGAAAAAAAAATATTTAAAATGATAATTAAATGATAAATTTTTTTTTTTTTCTAATTAGATATAGTCCATGTCGTGCATTTAAATTGGAATTAAATGAAGTAAATGATCAGGCTGGACAACGTGAAGTTATTGCCGAAAATTTACAAGCTAATGTTTTACGTGAGCTCAATTTATTGGTTAAAGATTTTAAAGATGATAGAAAAAAACATTTACAAGAAGGCGCGCGACTTATGACAACATTGACAGGACAAATTGGCAATTTAGAGCGTGCGAGAAAAGCATATGAAAAAGCATTTCGTGAGGCTGAACGTGCATTAGAAAATTATCAACGCGCTGACGCTGATTTTAATTTGTCACGTGCTGAAGTTGAAAAACAACGTATGAATATGACTGTTAAAACGCAACAAAGTGAGGAAGCTAAAACGGAATATGCTAATCAATTACAGAAAACAAATGAAATGCAAACGTCACATTATCATACAGCAATGCCTGATGTATTTCAACATTTACAAGTGAGTATTTTCCTTTCAAACTATTTTATTATTTATTATTTTTCAAAGTTGACTTATTATTTATTATTTTTCTTTCTAATATTTTTTTTTTTCTTTTGAGGAAACAAATAATTAACTTGTAATATTTATTTTGTATAATTTTACTCAATATACCTTTAAAAAAGATTTATTTTCATGGATTAATTTTTAAATACACTTCAGGTATTTAATTCTTTTATTCAAGTCTGTAAATACAAAAGGGGATTTAAACACTAATGCTAATTTCATAAGTAGAGGATTATGAAGAGTATTTATGACATCCAGGGAAACCAGGTTGTCTAATTATTATTAAATAATTATATTTATCCCTAAAGCCATAAACCTTTTATTTGTACAAAATTACTTTTATTGACACAAAACAAGTAATAAATTTTATTTTCATTTGAAAATTTGACAAGAGTTTTGTGATATAATATTTTCTCATGATTTTATTTGAAGAAACCTAGATCTTCTTTAGTAGGTCAAGTGAATGAGTTGTGAAATGAAATTCCTTTTATTGAATTAAATCACGATAATAAGAATTATATATTTAAATAAATTTGTAATATATAAACGAAAGAAATAAAATGAATTTAATTTATTTTTGCAGGAATTGGATGAAAAAAGGATAAAGAATATGCGAAATTATATGTTAAAATCAGTGGAAATTGAACGTGCAGTGGCACCAATTATTTCACAGTGTCTTGATGGCATTGAAAAAGCAGCAAATGAAATAAATGAAAAGGATGATACATTATTAGTTATTGAACGATTTAAAAGTGGATTTACACCACCTGGTGATTTTCCATTTGAAGATTTATCAGCAGCAAAAACATATGACAGCAATACACAATTGGCACAGCCAACGATGCAACCAATTCACAATCATCTCACGGTAAAAGGTACAGTTTCGGGTGGAAAAATTAAAAAACGCGTTGGAATCTTTGGAATATTTAGCAGCAATAAGGTAAAAATTATATTTACCAAATTCAATTAATTTATTTGTTCTAAAAAAAAACCGCAATATATTATTTAATTTATTTATACCTTATTTATTTAATTATTTATTTTATACTCATAGTAAAATGCATATTAACAATAAACAAATAATTATATTCATTTAATTATTGCTTTCGCATTTTTATTTTTATATTCAAAGTTTGCATGAAAAACAAATTCATTCTATTTAATTTTCATTTATAACCACAAAATATACATTTTCATTTATGTTTATAATTATTCATAGATTATATAAATTAATTATTTTGTTTCTTATCTGATAAATAATGGCCGTTGGTGCAATCTACTCTGCAATGATTTCTCAATTTTTTTTCTGACAAAAAAATTCGTGGTCTGAAAAATTATTCTGGATTAATTTTCTTATTTTGTAAGTACTGACTTAAATAGAAAGATGAATGCTAGATAAATTAATATCTGTATTAATTTTTTCTCACCGCTGGCTTAAAGCTTAAAAATATCAAAATCAAAATTTTTGCAGAAAAAAAATTTTGTTGGTTAATTATTTACATCATTTACATTATTTTTAATATTGTATTGCAGTTTTTTGTTATATTTAAAAAAAAAACATTCACACGTCGAATGATGCGCTTTTGTAATTTTGTTTCATGCAAAAATATATTTAAAAAAACGGGCAGAAGTTGATCGAGGTGTGCATAGCTTTAAAGGTCTGTCTTTAATTTATTTATACGTAAATTGCATTGTTATTATATAATACTAATCAATTAACAAACTTAACCTATTTTTTTCTATATAATATCAATCAATTATGGCATTACTTTAAGTACTCGCAATCATTTATTTTTATTTTTTATTTTATCACATAACTTGACTTTTAATTTTTTTTTTTTTAATTAAAACAAAAAAAGAAACATAATTGTGTTGTGTTTTGTATTACTTTGTTTAAGATAATATAATTAATTGAATAATATATTAATTGAAAAATTATATTAATAAAATGAATTATTTCAGAATAATGTACCGGGTTATGGCGATGGTGCAAAGGAGGATTGCAGTGATTTACCACCAAATCAACGTAAAAAACGTTTACAACAACGATTAGATGAAATACAAGCGAAAATACAACAAGAAACAGCTGCACGCGATGGTTTAATGAAAATGAAAGGTGTTTATGAACAAAATCCAGCGTTAGGCGATCCAATGAGTATAGAAGGTCAATTAAATCAATCCAGTCATAAATTGGATAAACTCGGCGCAGATTTAACAAAATTTCAGGGTTATCTTGATGATGCTATTAAAGCTGGGGTCGGTCTCTCTAGGTAAAAAAATTTAATTTAAAATTGTTCATATTTATATTAAATCATTAATAATTTATTTCATATTTATAATTATGTCTATTTATCGATTTGTTGTATAATTAGTCCAAGTCAAGCACCGCGAAAACCCACGAGCAATGGCTCAACAACGAGGTCAATTAATTCACGAAGATCAAGTAATTCTGGTGGTGAAGAGGAAAGTTTATCACGTTCAGCATCGGATTCAAGTGTGAGCAATGCAAATGCCAATCAATCAGTACATAAAAAAAGTGCACCTGGTACACCACAACCAACACATGAGTGAGTTTTATTGTTGTATATTTCAGCGATAATATTTAATATTTTTATTAGATTTTTAAACAGAATTTCATTCGTTTTTCCTCCCATTATTGAACAAAGGATTTTTATTTCTTTATTTTCTGTTTATTCCAAAGTGTAGTTTGTTAGTCAGTAAAGTAATTAGTTATAAATAGAAAGTGGTATTCGCTTTATCGTACTCATGCACAGTTCCACGAATAGCCCGGAATCTGGCCTTGGTGCATCAAGAACATCGTTACCTGGTAGCACTGGTGAAGAATATTACGTTGATGAAGTAGATGCACAGCCTCCATTAGGAACGTGTCGTGCTCTTTATCCATTTGACGGTAAATAAATAATTGAATATATAATAATATTATATATAATTCACTTTATTAATTAATTTCTAAAAAAAAAATTTCTCATAATATTTATTCGATAGTTGAGAGGATGAATTAATTTATTTATATTATTTTCTCGCATCAATTGATAAACAAAAAATTGAACATTTCTTTTCAGACATTTCTAAATTATGTAAAATTAATTTTTATAGGTTAAACCAATTAAATTGTTGTTGAAAACGATTGAAAAAAATAATAGTGAAATGAGATCTGGGACACTTAAATTCAATTAAATAATTTCTTATACATAGATAATTGATTTTCTTATTCAGCAAATAAATATTATTTTATTTTTGTAGCTACGAGTGAGGGTTCCATACCAATGTATGATGGTGAAGAGCTTTATATGATTGAATTGGATCAAGGTGATGGTTGGACACGGGTTCGACGTATGTCGCAACCAATTGAGGGTTTTGTTCCCACTTCGTATATAGAATATCAACTTTATAATACATAACAAGATTCATCATAATCATCAGTATAAAATAAGAACAATACAAAAATATGTTTTGAATTTTGGAAAGGTTATGAAGCTTCAAAATAATTTTTGCTATTATTATATTCAGTGTATACTCTATTCAATCTAAATTCGAAAGAAGGGAAGAACAAAAAATACTCTAAGTTAATACAAGACAAAAATTTCTCACTCGAGAAAATTCGCTATCACATTGTATGATATAAATAATATATTATATATATATTAAAAGAGAAAATCAGAAACAAAAATAAATATTTTGTCGATAAAGTTTAGAGAAAAAAAAATAGATAAAAAAACAATTAGTGAATTAATTCACAATCTTACGATTAAATTTTTCGTGCAATTTTATTTTTGTTTTATTAATTATAATTTACATTATTGATTTTTTTTTTATGGTTATGATTTCTACGAGATAATCGTTTTATTTATATTTCAAATCATGACGGAAAAAAAATAATAATAGATGTATCGATTTAATAAGGACACGTATAAATGTGCTATTTGCATTTTATATTTGTTGCTGCTGTTGCTCTTGATGTTAATGCAGAATATGGGAGAGTTGGTAAATGAATAAATGGGAAAAAAATAATATTCAAAAAAATTCTCGTGGATATCTTAAATTAATTATTCTTATTTTTAGGGGCTGGCCCAAGAATAATTCTGAATTATTAGATATGAGAAGTAGAACAAGACTGATCTCTCCATCATATTGCTTTTTGTGTGTATAAAACATAAATAAAAGAAAAGTTAGCCAATTTATTAATAATTTAAATAAATGAATGAGTAGTAAAAGAGACTTTGTTGCTCAATTATATTAATTACTCATCATTTTTATTCATCTTGGCTTTCATTTCTCTTTCTGCATTGTTTAAAAATACATAAATATTAAACAAATGAATGAACAAATAAATAAATATCATCATTGTATATAGTGTTGGTTGGGTAAAGGGTAAATAGAACAAAAAATAACCGAGAAAAATGAAATTGTTAGATTAATAAACTCATTTTAATTTCTGCGATTTATTTTATATAAAAAAAAAAGATGATGAATACGTATATATTGTAATTATAATTTTAATTTGACAATTATATTTTTATTTTATTGCTCTCATATATATTATTTTTATACTCAAGTGCTGCGAAAACAATTTTTTTTTTTATTTGCAAGAGTAATTCAAGGGCAACAATTAATATTCTTCTTTTTTTTTTACGTTGAATGTAATTTATTTTCGTTTTGTAATTTGATCCACGTGAGATTGCGCCTGATATTCATGAGAAAATATATTTATAGACACTCAAAAACACAGTAAAGGTTGAAAAATTATTATTGATAGTCGTACAAGATTATTAAATAATAAAATAAATGATTATTATATAAAAGCCACGATTAGGAATTTATTTTATTCCAAATTGAGTTTGTGTATCACGAGAAAACAAATTATATTGTCATTACTATGTATATTTTGTGATCCTATATCAAAAAACAAAAGCAAAAACTGATAAGTATTGTATAGATAAATTTAATGCCTATGACTCATTTTATTGTATTAATTAAATACTATTATTATTATTAAAATACATATATAGAAAATACACAGGTACTAAAATCCATCTAACAAATCTTTATTTTTGTATATATACTTCAAATAATTCTAGAAAAAAATCACGTATTTGTTTTATTTTATCTTTTCGTTATTATAATTTTTTATAATTATTAACAAAAATGTTAGTTTGGTAGTTACAATAATTATATAGATAAGTTTAACCTCAAAATAAAAATTAATTGAAATTAAATTTTTGTTTTCTTTAATGTGTGAAAGTTTTTTATATATTTTTATATATAATTGACTAGAAAATTTATAATAATTAAATTCAACATTCCTCTTTTATTTTATTTGTAAATTGATTTTTTTTTGTTTCATTTGAGCATTTATAATTAATGTTAGTGTTGGAAAAAAAAAATATTTCATTGTGGATTCAGTTCTTTATATCAGTTCGCTATGAATATTTATTAATTATGTAATTAATTAATTAATATTTCAGCAGTTTTATATTGCAATTTATATAAAGTATTTATATTGAATCACAGCACAATGATTGGATGAATAATTAAAGAAAAAAAGAAAATAAGAAATTTTAATTTGTGATTTTTAAATTGAAAATTAAATCTCCAAAATAAATACACAAAGAAATATCAAGTACCAAATTTGATTAATGAATAAAATAAAATATAAAATAAAGTACTGAGAATAATTAATTTAATTTCGTTAAAAAAAAAGAAAAAACACCAAAGACTAAAACGCCTTTATCGATGCTAAATATTAAGATCTTCCCAGTCTTCAACTTGTCGCGGTGATAATTCAATTGTAATATTATCAATGCAACAAAGGAGATCATATATTCTTGGTGGAATTGTATTCTCACGTAAATCAACAAACTCCAAAGACGGCGCACGTTTTATCCTCTCTGCATCAATATCTAATCCCAAAGAAAATAAAAAAATAAGCATAAAGAAAACACAGATAAAATAAATTAATTATTTATTTATCGTTTTTATAATTACCAATAATTGAATTATTGTTTGCTTGAAGACGTTTTAATTGTGGTATTCGACAAACAACTGATGGTAATGCAATAAATGCATTGTGAGAAATGTCTAACCTCAAAAGTTCTTGAAGCTCTGCAAGTTCATCAGGCAATTTGCTTATTTGATTGTGACTCAAATTCAACTCTGCATTGGAATAAAAAGAAAATGACAAGATTTAATAAAATATAAATCACAAAACGAGAGCAATGAAAATAAGCATAATGAATAAAAACTTGAGGTTATGTTATTCTTCTGGACTTCATTTTAGAAAAAAAAAAGGAAATATACAGAAAAATACTTAATAATATATGAACAAAAATTAAATCTTGATCATAAATGAAATTATATTGTTATACTAACCAGTTATTAATGAAAATTTAACTGCCAATTTTGGTGGAATTTTTGTGATAACATTTCCAGATAAATCACAGGATTTCAATTCTGTATGTCGCATTAAATGATAAACTGCATCAGGTACTTGCATCAATTGGCATTCAGACAGATCTAAAAATAAAAACGAAAAAAAAATTAACAATTATAAATTAAAATAATGTAATAAAACATTTTATATATTGCATTAATGTAATACATATACTATTATTAATTCCATGGATTGAATTGCCTGAAAGTGAATTTTTAAATTAACATTAAAAATAAAACTACATCACATACATATAATATTTGTTCACGCTTTCTCTTTACTCTCGATTTCCATTGCGGAAATGCAATTAAATCACAAGACATTAAACAAAGAAGAATATATATATATACATATATATGTATGTAAAGTAAAAGTATTATGTATAGCAATAAATGAAAGAGTACACGTAATTTCATTGAATATAGAAATACTCTCACGACTTTATTTGCAAAAAGAAAATTTATTAAAACTAGAAATAATTTTTTTTTAGGTTAGGTTTTACCAAGATTTTTGTTATTTTCTGCATCTTCACAACGTAAAATTACTTTTGTTACTGCATTAGCCATTTTGGCACTCCAAACTGAGTATATATGTACTCGACATATGTATACATAATTACATACACATATACATAAATAAAAACGATTTAAAAATAAATTTTCCCTTCCCTTTACCCTGTTTACTTCAACAGATTTTCTCAAATTCAAATAAAATAAAATATACATCATTTCTCCTTTGTTTATAAAATTATTTATCGATAAATAAAAATGCTATAAACATATAATGGATAATAATAAATAATATATACTGTGTACATAAATATAAAATTATTTTTTTAAATTTTTCTTTCATTCTCTGCCAAGAATAGCAAAAAAAAAAATAAATATTATATTTATTTACTGATAATTATTTATTAATGGAAAATAAAAAAGATTCTAATATGGCATTGGGCAAGGACCCAAAGAATTTATTGCCACGTATGATAAATTCAAGGACCAAAGTCACTGCCAAGTACAAATTAATAATTCCAATTAATTTCTTTGTCATTTATTCTTTTCTTCTTTAATTCTTCTCCACGAATTTTTTATATATAATAATTATTAATGTTATATTCCAATCCTCCATCCTTAGATGTACAAAATAATTAAATCAATAAATTAAATATAGTACACCAGTACAATAATTATTATTAATTTTAAAAATTGTTTACTTTTACCTAAATTACAATTGTCTTGAGCTTCTTCACAGCGTGAAACCACTCGAATAATTGCTCTACCTGCTAATTGCACACAAACTGCAGTTGCAACATTTCTTTCACCCTCTTCCTGAGATATTTGTTGAACTTCTTCCGAATTATACGTCGGTGGTTTCATATTTATTTAATTGAAATATATTATTAAAAAATTCAAAAAGACAAAAAAAAATATCCCTACAATCACAATTAAAACATTTACTTGAATATTGCAATAAAAATTCGCATTTCCCACGTGAAGAAATCGATGAAAATATTTATTATTAATCAAACTTTCACCTTTCACAATTAAATTATAATACACAAACAAATAAATATTTAATTGTTAATTAAGGAAGCCCCTGAGACTCCGATATCTCTGTAAGCTTCGTATAAGAATCACTTCTTGGCACTGCTAATGTGCAAAGTGAAACAAGTGCTATTTAAGCCTTTCGTTGTTGGACTCCCACTCAAAGGAAGTTCCCGTGTGTTTATAAATTTTATACACACAAATCAGCTGAGAAATTTTTTTGTCTTTGATATCGCACGCGTTGTCGCAGCTTCTTTTGACGTTTAATTATTTTTTTTTTGTTTTGGTCTTTGTTCAAGAATAATTGTAGACTGCCAAGCGCCACGTACGTCAACTCCACGTGGGTATAATAGAAGAACACAATGTTCTTTGTAATAATTATGTAGTATAATTTAACAAATAACAATTATAAATTAATATTTCAATTATTTTTTACATTAAAAAAATATTTAGATAATAAATCAAATGAATTAAATCTATTCATGAAACTAATGGAAAAAAAAAATTCTCAATTTAATTACTTAATTGATATCAAATATTATTATTGATAAATAATTATATAGATAATCAAATTAAATTAAATATAAATTATTAAATTAAATTAAATGTGAATATAAATATTTATATATGCTTGAGTTATTTTTTTAAATTATTTTCTTTGTCTTGAAATATAAAAATTAATTATCTGGCATTTGTCAATCATTTTACAAATGAAATTGAAAAACTGCCCAACACGGAATAAAATATTTATATTCATATATTGTGTATAAATGTATTTGTTTAATGGTTTAAGTTTGGATTAAAGCCAGAGAATACTGCGCGTATGATAAATTTCATGAAAATGAAAATAGAATTGACCGAATGTAAAATCCCCCATGACTTTTATTTCTTCATCTGTTTGCTTTTGCGCTGCTCACGTTGTTTTAATATTGTTGATGATAAATAATATATATGTGTGTGTGTGTGTATTATAGCTTTGTATCTGTGTGATTCAGTTGAAAAATGAGAGAAAATAATCGAGTAAAACGAAGAAAAATGTAATGACGCGCGAGAATGAATTTCCGCTTTGAAATTGGAAAACCTTGGCTTTACTTTATACGTTAAATAAAAGCAATATTGTATACTAGGGACAATTTTTTTTTTTATTCATTTCTTCTTTTTTGTGTCTGATGTTCGTGATCGTTTTTGGCGCTTCTTTGTACGTTGTTTTATTTTTAAAATTTTTCTTAGAATATTTATTTCAACGACCTCGTATTTTTGTATGAATTTTAAACACAACAATTGACAATTTTGTATTTCTAATTTTCCTTATTTTATATAGTTCGTTCATTGTGTATTTAATGGATATGTAAATAATATTTAAATATTTAAATTAAAATTGATAAGAATTTTTTTTTTAATTTTATATTCGATGAAAATTTTAATTTTTTTTTATTTTTTTAATTTTTTATTGGAGGGATTATAATACCGATTTAACGATATGAATAATTATAATTTTGTTTGATTTTGAAATTACATTTTAAATATTATATAGATATATATATATATATATTAATTCTAATTTTTTTTTTATGTACTCAGGATTTTTTTCTTCGATATTGTATTTTTTTTCCAGGGAAAGTGCGAAATTGTTATTGAAATAATTAGAAAAATAATAGTTATACGCAGAATGAAAAATTTGCAGTTTTATAAGGAAAAAATAAAAATTTTCTTCATTATTTTTTCAATTTCAAAATAATTCTACCTGGAAAAAAAATATCTAAACCACCTGACACAAAGAAATACGTAAATATAATTTTAAAAATGGATTAAAATGTGCAAATATATAACAGAGGATACATATTTTTACGTGTCGACTTACAATTATCCTTCCAAAATTTCTAACATTAACAAATATTGAATATATATTTACGTACTATTTATAATAATCTATTACAATTAATTTATATAATTTAAAATTGACTGTTTTGCTGATAAATTGCTTAATTATTCAAAATACATTTCGCAAATAAATTATTAAATATAAAATAATCAATGAATCTAATATTAATAACTTCATTATTTATCAATAATAAAATTACTCATCGTTATTCATTTACCTGTTTCATAAATTAATCCTTTTATTTATAATTAATTTCAATTAGTTTTAGGCCGATCTAAAAGCTCTTGCGCGTGTTGTAAACCCGCACAATAGTGCAATAATAAAACGCTTAAAGCTTGCACACGTAAATCACTTTGTGCTATTAATTTTCCACTATCATTATCATTTATTTTTGTCAGCTCCAATCTTGAGGTAGTTTCAGCGTCTAAAGCAGTCTTCAATTTACCCATCTAAATAAAAATTATTAAATAATATTAATCACATTCCAAAACTAACTTAAAATTAAATTATAATTTAATAAATATTATAAATTCTTTTTATATCTCACCATTAAATTAATTTTATCAACTCGTTCATTTGGATTTAAAGTGTTGTATAAAAATTTTCCAGTATCTTTTGCACGTGACATTAATCCATCATCAAATTCACCAGAAATTAATTGTGCTGCAACACTTTGTTCAGCTCCTTCCAATAAATCTGGACTTATTCCCAATCCACCGCCAACAAGTGAATTCTATTTATGGTATTTTATATTTTTTTCTTACTTATATAAACAGAGATAATTAGTATTTTATTTTATTTATTGGATTAAATACCTTGCGAGATGAACATGGACTTGGTGGAAGACTTCGTGATGATCCTAAATTGCCACCAGATGTTGGTGGAGCCAAACAGCTGGTACTTCCTGCTTTTTTCAGACCCAGTAGTGTATTAGCTATACTGGCCTTCACTGCCATCATGCCCTGATTAATCGATCACACATACAGTTGTCCATTTTCGTTAATAATTCTTCATCATTTCAATTCGTTAGTCGTTATTACAAAATGAATAATTAATAAATTATATAAAGTAATAGAATAAATTAATGAACTGTAAAGTAAATTTTTAATATTCACAATTGCTAATTATTTTATGATTTATTATAATTAAATAAATAAATAAATATGTGGCAGATAAATTTGAATGAAATAATAATAAATAATTGTATGAAAAAATATTAAATTAAATTAATAGTAAATTTGATAAAACTTTATTTTTGTTTTTTTTTTCTTTGTAATATATTTTTCCCTATTGATATTTAAAATATTTTATTTTTACAAATGCAATTTGTTTAGTTGGATTATTCTTCTGTTTTCTCGTTTAATTATAATAATTATTTATATACATACACGAGACAATTTTTCTTTAAATACATTTTTTTTTTCTTTTTTTCGAATAAATTAAATCATATTCGCATATTTTCTATTCTTCTTTTTCTATTATGAAATTTATTTTTCATTGTTAAATAATGTGAATGAATCAAATAAATAAATAAATAAATAAATATTTGAGAAGCTTGAGTTGCTAATTTAGTGATTATTCTTGACATATATTTTTATATTTATTTTTTGTTTTGTTTTGTTAATTTGTTAAATTAATGGAAGTGTTTGTACTATGCGTTCAGTACCTGAACATTTTCTTCACAACTCGTGAATGATATTTCAGGACCAGTTTCACCACCTGTTGATCCTGAATTCGATTCAATTTCTTCAACTTCAAACGCCATATTTGTTAAATTCTCCGCGCCACAACTTCCTGATGATTGACAACGTATTTCACATTTTTTATGGCACACCATTCCACAATCACGACATTGTACCGCATCTTTCAACCATATCTAAATAATATTATTATCAATATCAACAATAATTCAAACGTAATTTCAATAAACGAATTTTTATTTACCTTCTTCGAACAAAAATCACAATGTGTGGCTCTATGAAAATGTGTACGAATGAAATCATGATGTTTTTTATCAACAACTTCACTGCTAACACTTGGTATATTTTTAACCGTTTCAATTTCTCGTTTATTAATATCATTATTAACATTCCGTCGACTTCTATCACTTGAAATCCATCCATAAGACAGCAATATATCGCCATAACATAAGCTTGAATCAAAGCCAGAGTATCCGTGTAACTTTGAATTGAGACTCGCAAAAGATGCTTGAAAAAAAAAGCCAAATTAAATAAATAATGAAATAATATTCGTAAAATAAATTGAATATTTTTTTTTTAATGAATAAAAATATATATAAAATTTATTTACCAGTATCTGGCGGTAATAGTGCATGTGATTTGAGGTAGTAGCCAGTTGTTGATGTAGAACATTGTGCTAATATAAGTTTTATCGGTGCATTTATGTATCCTAATATTTTTGGAGGGAATTCTCCTGTTCGATGACGTGCCCAAACGCCAATATTTAAATATTGAAGTTCAGAATCAATTTGGAATGTTCTTGTCTCATCAAATGTTATTGTTGATGCATAATTTAATTCTTTCGTCGTTGAATATAAATCATTTAATGTTGATAAACAATCATCAGTTGTTATTGCACCGCTGCTGGATGTCGTTGAATTATTTGATATTGTTGATATTCTTCGTGATAATGGCTCAGATATTTGTTGTGCTAATTCATCTGTTACTTGAATACTCGATTTGCGACGACGAAATAATTTTATTCCTGTATCACTTCGATCTCCAACTCCAGTCATTGATGTTTCATTATCATATTGATCTTTTAAATCAGAATATTTAAATTGCACATCGTGTTTAATTAATTTTATATTATCTTCTGTTTCTTTATTATTAATCAAATCATTCTTTATTTTCTTATCAATACTTGAATATTTATCATTATCAATTTTACTATATTTTCTTTCAACTCTCATTATAAAACGTCTTTGCGCAGCATTTTTAATTATTTTACCAACTTGATTCATATTTGATATTTTTTTACCATCAACAGCAACTAAAATATCACCTTTACGCATTTCTGCTATTGATGCTGGACTACCAGATACAATTGTCTCAACAATAACACAATTTTGTCCAATTTCAGGAATTATTTCTTGTTTAAACACCACACCAAGTTGATGTGAATTCGTTTTACTTATTATTAAATCTAAAATCATATATGGCACACTACCATATTGAATTAAATAAACCCATGGTGTTGCATCAACACTTATTGTACAATAAATTTCAATTTGCGATGAATCATCGTATGGTAAATTATTTTGAGTCATATTCAAACGTGTAACTTCAATTAATACAACTTCTAATAAACCTGGCGTCAATTGTGAACTCGCAACCTGAAAAATAAATCAAATAAATATAAAATTAAAATTAACATCTCATCTTATGCATTTTTTAAATCTTTAAAGTAATATTCCATCAATTATGCGAGAAATAAAAATAGTCCCCTCAAACAAAGCATCCCCTAATGTATATTTTTAATGCCTTGTAATTATAATTAAACTTATACCTCAGATAAATCAATATCTTCGTCATTCAATCGTCGGAAAAATGGCTTATAACGCATTTTATAACGTGGCAATGTGTGCTTTCTTCTAATAGCTCGACGGATTTGTCCAATAATTAATGATACAATTTGTGGCTGCAATTGTCGTCCTTGAAATTGCGATTGAACTTCCAATTCCATTATTGGTTCGTTGTAAAAACTCAAAGACCAATGTGTATAAGGTATACGTGTAAATTGCAATCGTGCTTTACCGGTTATTTGTTTAACTTGCAATGATAAATATGCAGTTTTACCCAGCAACATTTTAACATCAATTGACAATTGAAAATTTCCAGAGTAATGTAAATCTAATGATAAATCCAATGTCTCTAATAATCCCGTGTCACGATTTATAACAGAATCAGCAACTTCTAATCCTTTTATCGTTGGGAATTGTGTTCCTAAATTTAAATCTCTCAACTTTGTTCAAAGAAAAAAACAAAAATTATTTATAAAACATTTTTTTTAATTTTAAATTACAACTAATAAATATATTTAAATTATTTATTATACCTGGACACTGTCGAATAATCTTCCTGTTGTTGTTTGTGTTAATAATTCTTTAAATTCATTATTTAATTTTCTATACAACCATAAACGAACTCGTTCAGCATTTTTTAATTCATTAAAGAGAAATTGTAGCGTTAAATTAATCGCTAAATTTTCATTTCCCTGGGAAAATGTTTGATGCAAACGTGGAGATGAATTATTAAATTTATCTTTATTTAATTTTATGTCATTTAATAATTCATCAGGTAATACGGCTTTTCCATATAATGATGGTTTCTCTGGTGGATTTGCTTTTGGTCCATTTTCCAAATATTTTTTTAATATAAAAAATTCCACAATTAATGTACATATTATACCGCATGTAAATATAATCACAGCCAAAATGAGCATTAAAAAAAAGTCCATAGTATTTATTTAGGACATTAACTAAAAATATTAATTATTTAATTGATTATTCTGTTTATTTAAATATTTATTTATTACGCGGTTAAAAAATTTAATATTGAAATAATATTCTGAATTCAGAATAAATTTATAAATGTTAATAATTAAATTTTCAATAAATTAATAAATTATATAATAATTACAATTGTATTAATTAATAATCATTATTTTATATTATATATTTTAATTAAATTATAAAATCAAGACGAAATATTGGCGAATTTTTTTATATTAATTACTATTTAAATTAATAAAAAATACAAAATATTAATTAATAATTATAATTATCAATGAATAATAAATTTACAGTCATATTAAAATTATATTTATTTTTCCTTATAAAAATATCACGTTTTATTTTATGGAATAACGCGATTTAATAATTATAACAGTACTTTAACATGTTATTTAATAATTTTTTTTTTACATTATTTAATCAACACTATAATAATGTTTAAAGTAAAAATCAATTTTTCTTGTACTGGATATGAATTTTTTTGTCTGTGTATATTCTTCTACTGTGTGTACTTGATGTCACATTCTCATTGTATTGATTTTTGTTCCGCCATTTTGTGTCATTAATTACATATATACATTATAATGGAAAGTGTCGCCACTCAACCGAACGGCAGTTATACGTACCATAAATTAATTCCAGGTGGCGTCATCTAAGGTGGTAATTTTTAAATATCACGTGAGACAAATGAACTGCTGAGAACAGAAAAAAAAATAAAATTGTCAAATCAGCTTTCAGCCTTTCACAATTGGGTGAGGTTGTTTGTAAATCTTTGAATTTCGTCTGGATGAATTTGCATAAATTTTTTTTGTTCATATAAGTAACATATACAATTATCCAATTGGACTTCATTATTTAAACAATAGTTAACGTAAAATTTAATAAGAAATTATGGCTGAACGTTTTTCTTATCCAGAGGCGCGACGAGATGAAAATTGTGTTGATATTCATCATGGAATTGAGGTTAGGTTTAATCAAAATTTTTTTTATAGATTATAAACTTACATTAATCATTGATATACTGATAAAATTATATTTATTAATGTTTGTTTATTCGTTTGATTAGATAAAAGATCCATATAGATGGTTGGAAGATCCAAAATCTGATGAAACTCAGGCATTTATTGATGCACAAAATGATATTACGCGGCCATATTTAGATAGTTATCCGCATTCTGAAGATATTTGCGATCGTTTGAAAGAATTATGGGATTACCCGAAATATTCTTGTCCAAAAAGACACGGCGATAAGTATTATTATTATATAAATAGCGGTTTACAGAATCAAAGTGTTTTGTATGTTCAAGACACACTTGAATCTGAACCAAGAGTATTTTTTGATCCTAATACATTGTCGGATGATGGAACAATTGCTATAACATCAACGCAATTCAGTCATGATGGTTCAATATTCGGTTACGGTTTATCAGTTGCCGGTGCTGAATGGAACACTATTCAATTTATGAATACAGAAACAGGTGAAATTATAAAATTAATTAAACCTAAAATCCAACTACGTTTTAGAATTATTTTTCATTATAAAATTTAAAGGAAATAAATGCAAAAATAATTTAAATCACTGAATAAAATTATATATTATTGTTGAAATAATCTAATATGATTTATAAAATTTTGATATTTAGGTGAAAAATATCCAGAAGTATTGGGAAAAGTTAAATACTCACCTATGACATGGACACGTGATAATGCTGGTGTCTTTTATGGCATGTATACAGAACAAGAAGGTGATGTTGATGGCTCCGACACAGCTGGAATAAAAAATCAAAAATTATGTTATCATCGAATTGGAACACCTCAAAGTGAAGATATTCTAGTTATAGAATTCCCAGAAGAGCCTTTATGGCGAATTGGTGCTCAAGTTACTGATTGCGGAAATTATTTAATAATAACACCAATAAAAGATTGCCGTGACAATTTATTATACTATACTGAAATCGGTACATCCAAAGACATAACCGGTAAATTAACAGTAAAAAAAATAGTAGATAAATTCGAGGCAGATTATGATTACGTTACAAATTACGGGAAAAAAATGATTTTCCGTACAAATAAAAATGCGCCAAATTATCGATTAATTTGCATTGATCTTGATAATAAAGATGAGAGCCAATGGACTGATTTAATTCCTGCTGATCCTAAACGTGTATTGGATTGGGTAGCGGCAGTTGATCATGATAAATTATTAATTTGTTATGGCGAAGATGTAAAAGATGTACTGGAATTATATGACGCTAATACCGGAAAATATATCAGAACATTTTCACTTGATTTAGGTTCAATATCAGGTTTTGGTGGTGATTATAAATATTCTGAAATATTTTATCAATTTACATCATTTTTAACCCCTGGAATTATTTATACAATTGATTTATCAAAAAATCTTTACGATGAACCGAAAGTATTTCGTGAAATAAAAGTCGCTGGTTTCGATGCGAAAGAATATAAAACATCACAAGTATTTTATTCAAGCAAAGATGGAACAAAAATACCAATGTTTATTGTATCAAGAGCAGACATTGTAAAAGACGGTAAAAATCCAGCATTACTTTATGGCTATGGTGGATTTAATATAAGTATGCAGCCAGTTTTTAGTGTTACGCGATTGGTATTCATCCAAAGCTTCCATGGAATATATGCAGTGCCAAATATTCGTGGCGGTGGCGAATATGGTGAAACTTGGCATAATAGCGGTCGTTTAATGAATAAACAAAATGTATTCGATGATTTTCAATCAGCGGCTGAATATTTAATTGAAGAAGGTTATACTTGTAAAGAAAAATTGAGTATTCAAGGCGGCAGCAATGGTGGATTATTAGTTGCTGCTTGTATCAATCAACGACCGGATTTGTTTGGTGCTGCAATTGCTTCAGTTCCGGTTATTGATATGTTGAGATTTCATAAATTTACAGTTGGTTATGCGTGGATATCAGATTATGGAACTCCAGAGAATGAAAATGAATTTAAATACATGATTAAATATTCACCGTTACATAATATTAAAATTCCGGATAATAATGGACAATATCCAGCGACAATGTTGCTAACTGCTGATCATGATGATCTTGTTGTGCCGTTACATTCGTTGAAAATGATTGCAACATTGCAGTGGACACTTGGAAAATTGCCGCAGCAAACTAATCCATTATTAGCAAGAATTGAAACTAATGCTGGACATGGACGTGGAAAACCGACCTCGAAAATTGTAAGTGATTGAAGAAATACGTGGATTTTATAGAACGGTTTATCTAGGTATTTTTATTGATTATTTTAATTTTTGTTTTAGATTGATGAGAGCACGGATATCCTGTCGTTCATCGGAAAATCGTTGAATTTAAAATATTACCAAAACTAAATGAATTTGATAAAAGAGAAAAAAATTTATTTTCATTTCAAAAAATTTTTTTTTATGATTTTTTTTTCTACAGATATTTTGTATTAGATATAAATAAAACTTTTATATCGATGGGCAATCGCCATTCTATACTACTGCGGTTTATAATAAAAAATATATGAATAAATTGATAAACAAAATAAAAATCTGTATATAATTAAATTTTTAATTATTACATTCAAATAATTTACTTATTATTTCGATCAACGAAATATTATTCATATCCATCTAATAATAATTTAACAATTTATATTAACCTAAAGTTTTTCTTTCAACGTACAAATGATGAGTTGAACAATTTAATGACTGCTGGTGGGAATATGGCAAAAGAGAATGATGTGTTTCTTATCAAATGACCTTATTAGCCATTGCCCCCTGTTCACGCCCCCCTTGTTCGTAATTTTACATTCCACGAAATGATCTATCGTTTAAATATACTTTTTAAACTTTACCATCAAACAATTTATATTGCAAAATAAATGAGATCTCAAAATAAATCGCTTGATAGTAATGAAAAATATTTTTACATTGGAATTTATAAAATGTTGTCCATACATTTTTATATTTATTTGTTGTGATATAAAATAATTATTGTGTTTAAAAATTTATGGATCATCATCTGTGATTAATACATTATATGTATATTTATTTATTTAATTAGATATTTTACAATGTAGATGAGAGAATAATAGTCTGCTGCACTCAGATCAGTTGTACTTTGTGCTTGAAAGTGTTGATAACCTCATGAAACTTCCCCTACTACATTAAAATATTGAATATCCCATTTATTCGTATCATTGGCTTCGGCTTTATAATAAGAATTGTTGGAAAATTTATTGATTATTCATTGTACTGACCATCAGACTCTTTGTGTCGTTACAATTTAGTTTAATTAGTTTATTTGAATTGTAATTAATACGTTACAATGGGAGAATAAAATTATTACTGGCAACCTAACCTAAAAATTAATCTAAAAATCAATCATTATTATCGAAATATCAGTGTTAAATAATTGGAAATAATATTTTATTATTAAAATAAATAGTGTAAAAGATTATTTTCTGATAATTTTCATATTAAATTGAAGTTTGATTATAAGAAAAAAAAAGTAAGGTTAGGACTTTCGTTTCTTAATCTGGCAACACACAGAGGAATGCTAAAAGACTACAGTCGTGATTGTTTGGGTATCCGCTACCGTATTAACACCCTGGATCAAACTTGGAAGTGGTTACATCAAACAATTGCCCTTCATGATTATCTTATTTCAATAACTGCAAGTCAATCAGACGTAATCAATCATAACCTATAAATCAAAGGCTGTTCTATTCAAAATAACGGATAAGACAAAATAAAAAATACGCCACTGCCTTGAAGATAATTAAAGTGAGAAAATAAAACTAAAATACAAGAAAAAGGAGAATATAAATCAGTAAAAAAAATTGAGATTGTAATTATAAAGACTGAAGTGAAGTGATATTTTAAAGAAAAAATAAAATAAAAAGTATATTAAAAAATTTTAGTATAAACTTTTACAAATTTTTTATATTTGTAAAAAGACTGAAAGGAAATTTTTTGTTTTTTTTTTTGAGGTTAGAAAATTATTCTAAACTCAGAATAATAACAATAATCATCAATAATAAATACATAATGTCTATAATTGTGCGAAAATTAACAGTACCAAATAGAAAATTATTTGCAATATTAAATTCATCATCATATAATAATAATAATACTTTAAATAATTTTCAATCAACATTGACAAATGGATATAATAATGTCAATGACATTGATAATAATAAAATAAATAAAACTGTATTGATATCACAATCAAATGATATTTATACAAATTTAGCATTAGAAGATTGGTTTTATCGTAATTATGACTTGAAAAATAACCATTTGCTATTATTATGGCGGAATAATCCTTGTGTTGTTATTGGCCGTCATCAAAATCCATGGAACGAATCAAATTCTCAAGCATTAGAAGATAATGGTATCAAATTAGCACGTCGTAATAGTGGTGGCGGCACTGTATATCACGACGCGGGAAATTTAAATATGAGTTTTTTTACACCGCGCGAACGTTACAATAGAAGATATAATTTAGAAATAATTGTACGAGCATTGTATCGCGAATATGGTTTATCATGTAATATAAATAAACGCGAAGACATTGTTGTTAATGATAATTATAAAATATCTGGAACAGCAGCAAAATTAGGACGTCCAAATGCTTATCATCATTGCACATTGCTAGTTGATGTTAATAAAACTAATTTAAGTCTTGCACTAGAAAAAAAAGAGGTAAACAAATAAATAATAATTTTATTTATTTTTAATATTATCCAATAGAAAATATTTTTTTTATAATTTATAAATTTTATTTTATAATTAGCTGGGAATTATTTCAAAAGCAACTGAATCAATTCGTTCACCAGTGAGAAATTTAATTGATGTTCATCCACATATTAGATCTGATATACTTTTAAGTGCAATTGGTTGGGAATATCTTCGTACAGATGCACGATCATTAATTGATGGTGGAAATGATCTTGTGCAACAGCAAAAAGGTTTTCAAATGATAAATCCAACAGAGGAATGGTTTCCAGGTGAATAAAATAAATTGTAAAAATTTTGAAACAAGCTAAAATTGAAATATTAATTTTACAAATATTATTTCAGGTATAAATAAATTACGAGATGAATTTAAATCATGGGAATGGAATTATGGAATGTGTCCAAAATTTACAGTTAGTCGTTTATTAAAAGTACCATTAACTGCAATAACTTCAACAAAAAATTCAACAACAATATCGAGTCCATTGTCAACAGGAAAATCAACATTAAATACTAATGAATCATATCAATTGTTAAATTTGACAATTCATGTGAATAATGGAATTATTGATGATATAAAAATGAGTTTACCATCAAATTTAATTCAAGATGATGAAAGTAATTGTAATATTGAAGCAAGTGTTATTAGTGATATACGTGGAACTCGTTATAATCACAAAGTTCCTGATGAAATAGTTAGAGCACTTGGATATAAAAGTGTACCAATGGATACTGCACAAAATATTCATACAAATAATGTTGCAGCAACTCAATAGTGAAGAAAAAAAAAATATAACGCATAATAATTTTATCGATTAATTATATGAGTAATTTACTTTATTAATTACTGATATTGATTGTTCTATGTGTGTATATAAACGAAAATAGTTTGTTGTAAATAAAATTTTATTGTAAATTATAAATATGATAATTAATAATTGAGTTTTTTATATTTGGGGATAACGATTCGAGTGCAACATAACCTCACAATATGTTGGCAATGTTTCATCACTTTGTATTGAAATATTATCGAGCAATGGAAATTGTCGTGATAAATTTAATTGTTGCCATGACAACCATGAATAAATACTTATCATACCTAATGCACATCCAATAATAAATCCAGCTATAAAAAACCACATTGGAAATTCTATTGTCGTTAAATTTGATGATTTATGAATATTATTATTGCTGCAATTATTTTTGTCAATTGTGGATAGTTTTACTGTTGGATTTTCCCATAAGTCATGATGATTATTTTTATTATTTAACATTGAAATAAATTTATTATTTGTATTTTGTTGTAAATTATTATTTTCATTATTTTTTAAGGTTATTCTTTGGAATTTTACATTATTACCACTGAAATCTTGAATTTTTTCCCCACAAATCGATGAATTATATAAAATTAATTTGGTATTTAAATATAATTTTAATAAATTCATCGCATTATTACATAACCATGGATTTCTATAAATAAAATATAATAATGTAATTGAAATTGAAAAAAAAAAATTTATTTCACTGATAATAAATAATTACCGGGCAATTTTTAATATTTTTAAAGATGATAGAGTTTTTATAATGCCAATGTCCAATTGGATCAAAATATTATTTGAAATATCGAGATTTTTTAATTGTTTGACTCCATTAAAAATTCCCATTTCCAAATGACTAATTTGACATCCACTCAAATCTAATTCCTAATCTCAAATTAAAAATATATTCAAGCATTAATAATAAACAGAAAAAAAAAGAAGACAATTACAATAACAATTAAATATAATAAATAGAAGAAAATATATTTTTCAAACCGTTATTGTAGGATTTTTCAAATATGGCACACCATTATGAAAATTATTCCCTCCAAGTTTAAGAATTCGTAATTTATTATTATCAATAAATACATCAGAATGTAAATAATTAAAATGATTTCGTGATAAATCAAGAATAGTAAGTTCATTTAAATGTGCAAATGCAAATAAATCAACATTACTAATTGCATTGTCAGAAAGATTGAGATATTTCAAATTTTTCATTCCAATTGTCTGAAATAAAATGGAAAAAAAAATACCCATATATATAATAAACTAATAATCCTAAATTCATCCATCAACTTCTGACATTCTTTTATCTATTAATAATTCCTTTGTATCTTTTTTCCTCACCATGAGTTCATAATCTGACAATTTTGATATTGAATTATTTGATAAATCCAAAGCCTCCACATTTTTGGATACACCTGTATGGACATTAATAAGTCGTTTACCAGCACAAGATGCCCAAGAGAGTCGATACCAAATATTACATGTACAATAAATTGGACAATCATCATTATTCAAACTTTGTGTTCCATTGCAACATTTGATGATTAATAATATAGACAATAATAACACAAAGATCGACTTTAACCTCAAAATAATGCTGATAAAGTTGTCTAAGTAATCAATTGTATTCTTTGTCATTGTAAACTGATGATATTTAATGACTCAATGTGTTTAATTGATACAAATGAATTGTTCATAACCTCACACAGTTGCCAGATCAAATTATAAACGAATACTACCAACATTATTTTCTATCATGACGAATATTATTGTATCATTTTATGATAACAAAACCAAGAATGGATAAAGAAAATATGGCGCATTATAGTCCGCATAATCTTATCAATTTTATTTTTTTTAAACGTAAAAAATAAAGTAGGTTTCGTCATAAAATTTATTTTTTATTTGTTGGTCAACTCAATTTTATCTCATTTTTGATAATTAATTTTTTCCTATTTCTAATTACTCAAACTTGATATATAATATTATTAATAATCACTCAAATATTTCATCGCATTGAGGACAATTTTTATCAGTTAAACATGTAATACTTTCTCTTAAACTGTCAGAGAAATATTTATCTTGATAGCAAAATTTGTATGAATAGACTTATGTTTTTCTTTTTATTTTTATTTCAACATTATTTATCTAATGACTCTATAATGCTTTACATATAACTACGTCATAGGAAAAGGTCAATGTAAAATTTACTTTCATTTCAAAAGCAGCGTTGAAAAAAAATGATGGCAAACGATAATAAAAGATGGAGACACACTTGAATTATATTCAATACCAATTTATCATCATCATCACCATCATCATCATCAATGTATCATATTAAACAAATACATGACAAATCGATTTAAATATTATCATTTCATATCAAACATACCATGACCTAGGCAAATTCCAAAAGGTAAATCTAGGTTATGATATTGAAATAAATTTTTAATAAATAAAATTCGCTGAATGCAAATAATCTTCAGCTCTTACTTAAAACATGATTTTAATTCCAAAAAAAAAATCAAGTTCAAGTTCAAAGATAAAATTAAATAATTTATATATTCAATCATTGAGTTAAATTAAACAAATTCTAACCCATGAATACAATAATTAACAACAAAATATATTAATCTACAAAAGAAATTGATCGTTACAAAAAAAAAAGAAAACTCTTTTACCATAACCTCAAAATATTTTCATGAATCCAAATTTAACCAACAAAATAATTATTGATAATTATATTCATCTGTACTTTGTATCAAATAATTTAGAAATCATTATATATAATTATGATTTACGTCAACAATCATTAAAAGAATTTCCTGGAATTGAAAAAAAATTCGCTTATAATTATCATGAAGGAAAAAAATAATAACAATATGCATAAAATAACCTCAAAAAATACTTCCCGACTGATAAAATAAGAACAAAAGTCATAATTGCACATTATTTATAATGTAAAACATTGTTATTTGTCCGATATATGTCTATTTCTCATACAAAGTGAACGTCATACGCCAATCAGGAAATTCCAGGTAGAAGGGTAAATATTCTTCCAACATATTCATTTACTAGTATAGATATATATATATATATATATACATTAGAAGATAGGAAGTAATAGTAATACAACATACTCAATAGTATACGCATAGAAGGCTTGTGTGTCATCATCGCGTGTGTAAATTCGCTTTGGGAAAACGCAATAGCAAGAGAGAAAGAATGAAAATACCAGTATTATATTGAGGGATAGGTTATATCTGATGCGCGCGCACACGAAATGAATAGCAACATAAAATCCGCGCAGCAATAAGCTTATAAAGATATTCCAATCTCTCTTTATCATTTCATCATTGGTGTTTCCAGCTGACATACCGAGGCCATAAGTCTGCATTAAATGTGAACAATAATACACACATATCATGTCCAAATTTAACGAAAAATACCAATTACAGAAACATAACCTAACCTCAATCCAATACAAATTTACTTTTTGATTAAGTTATTAATTGATAATATAAATGAGAAAGAAAAATAACCGGCGGCATTATTGACGACAAATGCATTGAAAACAAACGATTGAATATTTATATTTATATTATAATATTGAATTATATGAATATATATACTCTGTATATATGAAATAATTTTGTATAATTGGATAAATATATAAAAAAAAATTTTTGTGTGTAGAGAGTGTGGGCATGTCTCGAAAAAATAATTCTCTATCTCTTTGGTCGTTACCAACGCCGGTGAAAAAACATTTTTGCAAAGATATTCCACTCGTATTTTATGTCGTCACAATATTTGACGCCCTCAGCTGATGGCAAAAATGGTTGTATTACCATTACTTCCATGCATTTATTCAATATGACAGCAATCTATATTACAAACAACATTAAACAAACATTATTTCATAATTAACAACAATGAAAATCAATTTTACCAACCAATATCATTAAATTCAACATCTCACACATAACCTCAAAATATCCCTGTTGTTATTAATATTAAATACCACAATCAATGTTATTGTTGTTGTTGTCAAGTGGATTCTGACATTTCAACATAAATACCAACAAACAAACAATAAATACAAAAAATAAACCAATCCAATTCACAAAATAAAAATGAAAAAATAATAATCAAAAAATAAAAAATTATTAAATAACTCTGTCATTATTATAATCAACACCAATAAAAAAAAAAAATCCCCTCCACATAAATTATTATTACATACTAATCAAAAACCCACAAAGAAACATCTGAATAAATAAACAAATAATAATTATTTCATTGTCTGAATAATAATTTCAATATAATATTTTTCGTTCTATTTTCATATTCATATTTTTCTTTTCTTTACTCCTTTAATATCAGTATTAGTGATATATTCTACTCTCCCACACTCAAACACACACACATACACATTTATATACATACATATATAAACGTAAACTATGTATAGTGTACATATGATATCATTTTGTCTTTATTTAATCGCATATATCGTTCTCTGTTAAATGTCCTCGGTGGCGGCGACCTGGCCAATGGGAATAAGTAGGTCAAAATAATGGTCCAATAGCGTTAAGAGGCCGAAGTCACGTGGTTTTGTTGTTATCTATCAGCTGTTTTTCCCGGGTGAGCGCGGGCGACCGGCCGGCAAAGAACGCAGTGAAAGCCGCTTTGACTGTTCAGACTGGCTCAGTCCCACCCGGTCCGTCGCTCTCAGCTGTGCGTCACATGTTGTAAGACGCTTGTTGTGTGTACTTTTGTATAGTGCGATTACATATACACATTATTCACATATATATATATGTATGTATGTATATACATATATTTTATATGTATGTAAAATATAAAAATAAATTTATTAAAGGGATTGCAAATTGAGCTGCTGATTTGAATATCCTATTTTGATATAAAACATCTGTGTTAAATATTGTGTTCATTTTCAATTTTTCTGCTTTTGACAGAGAGAAAAAAAAACTAAAAAAAAATTTTTTTTTTCATCTAAATGTCAAATTGGAATGTATTGTTTTTTAATTGTTGAATTATAATTATCCATAGTGATGAAACTATTGTGAAAAGTGTGATTTTTTTTTTTTTGTAATATTAAAAATATATGAAAAAAAAAAAATACTTTTGGTGTTTTGTTATAATTTTTTACCAGAAATTTTTTCGTTTCTTTATTATTTATTCCAACGTTAATAAGCTGGAATAATATGAATAAAATGAACAGCGATGATAATAATATTTTTAGTAATAATAATTTTTTCTTTATAAAACGAAAAAATTCGTAATAACAAAAAAAGTGTAAGTGTAATTATTAAAATTATTCAATTGTTTTGTTTTATATATTATTTTTTTGTTATTTTAATATAATTAAATTTGCGCTGGAGTTCTGGGATGTTTATTATAAATAAATGATAAATTAATTGTTAAAAATGTCGACGGGAAAGCGATTGGCTAAGCGTAGTATTATTGGTACACGTGTTTGTGCACCAGGTAATGATGGAAAATATTATAGTGGAGTTATTCATGCTGTTAAAACACCGGCATCAGCAACAGCTGAATCCGGTTTAAGAATAACACCAAAAACACGTTATTCAGTGCGCTTTGATTCGTTATTAAATGGTGGACGACCACCATCACCAAGTACTGAATATTCTGATCGTGATCTGATTGGTCCGGGTTTTGGTTCGGTTACAAGTGCACGTTTAGTTGCGGGTCAAAAAGTTTATCTCACATATAATGGAAGAGAAATTAATGCTGAGGTAACACAACACAGAGAACATCTGGATGAAGTTGATGTTATTATTGCGCCTAATGGTCAAGAGGTATGATAATAAAAATAAATAAAAAAAAAATATTACTACAATTTATTTGTAAATAAAAAAAAAAATTATTTCCAAATTGATCGAGTATTAGTGCTATCAATTTTTCTCCGGAGAATATTAATATTTATTATTAATTAATTATTAACCATAACAATTTTGTTTGATTTAATACTGAAACATATGAATAATAATAATAAATAAAAAATATTTCTACCTTTTAATGATGATGATGAATTAAATAATTGTCAAATGCGCCTCAAATTCTTCGCACTGATGAATAGTGAGCGAGTACTAGGTCCTCTACCTATAAAAAAACAATTAACAAATAAATAACCATCAGGTAAGTAGATTAAAAAAATACATAACTGTTCAAAAAGTGCTAGAGGCAAATTTCATGTATATAATGAGTGGATATATATAAAATTATAACGGAAATGACTGTTGATTGAACGAAAAAAAAAAAATCTAAATAATTATTAACATAATTTTTTTTTTTCGTGACCTCGCGCATTTTATATATATAAAACCTCTGCACCGGGGCCAGCACACAATTGTTGAGTAAATAGGTGACCTATTTATGCTAGTAACAAGACATGCGCAGAATAGATAACATATATATAATACATATATACATAAACATAAATTGTTTGAATTTTATATCCAAATTTGAATCGAACTTTAAACAATAATTATTCACGAGTATTTAATAATTCCAACACATTGACTATGTATATATATGTATATATACCTCTATATGTAAATAAAATAAAATAAATAATAATAAATAATTTTTTATTCTTCACTTTGAATTTAACGTTCAATAAATTATAAAAATTAATTCTGCGTCAAAATTAATTCAACCAATAAAATTAATATATACTTATGCATATATACATATGTATGTGCATGTGTAATGTGTATATATATATATAAATATGCGTGGAGTATGTAAATAAAAGAGTGAGAAATAAATATGGCCTACTACGGTACCGCTATACAGGCAGAAACGCGTTGGGCGCGGCTATAATTCTTTGTATGTATGTACTAGTATCTATATATATTTATTTTCATACATATTTACAACAGAGTCATGCACTGATGCACTCGTTAAAGACTGATCTACCACTCAGTACATATAATTTATTTATTTTTTGTATTACATAAAAGAAAAAAGGAAAAGAAAAATTCCCAACGATTCTTAACCTCAAAAAACAAAATAAAAATAAAAATAAATCAATTTAAAAATACATATTGCTATTCAAAATGGTGTCAATTATCCAACAGACACCATGTATACGTGTATATATGTTTAAATATCATATATATGTGTGTGGTTGAATATGTAAAATGGGAATAGAATATTTTGAGGTTAGAATGAACCGGCTGGTGTTAAGTCAAGATTATTCAAGTATGACTTAAACGCCATTTGGTGTTGGATTTTATATAAAGATTAAAATGTTGTGCAGTGTGTGATGATTGCAAAGGTGATTGAGCAAGCGAATTACGAGGCGGGAACCCAAAGATAGAGCGCGGGCAATGAGAATTAAATATATGTACAAAATGTATGCGCGTAGAGACCGGCGCAGTGCCGGCCGGCCGGCATCAATTCACTTTAATCCACCGGCCGGTTTATGCTTGCAAATTATTCTCTCTATGTGAAGTAAAGACAGAGAGTTTTGATATATATAACTTTTTTAATACATAGTATACACAGTATACATATGTATCTATAGTTTTACATAGCTGATAAATGTATACACATGTATATAAAACCTAACTTAACCTATCATTATAAATATTCCAATGTTAAATCCGCGTGGGCGAACAGACTGAGATAGAAAATGATAGAGAGGTAGTGTTACTGCGCATGCGTAAAATCTACAAATGGCGGCACTATTTAAATGTTTTTTTTATTCGTTTAATTGAATTTATACTTATATATACACATGTATAAGTTTGAATGTATAGTTATTTACAATATTAAGTTGGGACAAAGTGTGTGAGGAAAATAATGCGTAAATAATTCAATGTCGTGTCATTGACGTCATTAATTCATGTTATCTAATCTTGTTTTGGAAATTTTTTTTTTTTTTAAATTTTATATTTTGTTTTTATTTATTTTAATGGGTTTATTTAAATATTTGTGTGTGTGATTTTTTATATTTATTTTAATGACTATTGAATGGGATTTTAAATATTGAGGAAAATAATTGAAATTTTGTAAATGAAAATTTAATTTTTATTTTTATTCAACTACTTTTTTCTTTCATATGTTTTTAAAATTTTTTATCCGTAACAAAGTTTAGGAAATTTCAAAAATTATAGAAAAAAA
>JAQQBR010001836.1:1387496-1400006 GCA_030347285.1 Microctonus hyperodae
TACGTGTATAGATGTGTAAAAAAAAAAAAAAAATTATATAGAAATGAAATAAAGTAAAAAATGTTGCGCGTGACCTACGTCAATCCAATAGACGTTGTCAAACTTGGCGAATCCTTGAGAATATATACAAATGGCTCGACGTCTAGACGGCCATGAATAAAAAACTAAAACATATGTGTGTATATATATATTTATATGTAGATTAATTCAGAAATAGGCTTAAAATTGTATACCTATATATGTACACATACGTATTTTTCGTCACAAAATTAATATGAATATATATTTTTTTTTTCATATTTTTTTATTATCACTTCGCAGGTATTTTTTTTTTTTTCATCGTCAGAGATAAATAAAATAAATAAAACGAAAGTCTGTATTAATATTACTCTTATTTTGTTTAAACTGAGAGAAATTTTTTCATGTTAAAACGAGAAATAAATATATGTATTAATTTAATAATTAAAAAAATATTTAAATAAAAATTAAATTTATTTTTTCTTTAAAACCTCAACAATTTCAACGGCAAAAAATTATCATTATTTTATTATTTCATAATATTTTGTGCTTAAACAACAAAGAGAAAATACACAACAATATATTATATATTTTAATTTGTTATTTATGACATCAAAAAAAAAAATAAAAAAATAAATAAATTTGTTAATTCTTCAATTTATTAAAATCTACAACTAAATATTTTTAATTCTCAATCCCACGACAATTATCTACATATATAAAATGTTTATAATGACAGTGATTTTTGTGACAATGTTTAAATTTTGTTGACATCCCAAAGGGGTGAGGAATAAAGAGGGTGTGACAAAATTACGGGGTCGCTCGGTGCCAGGCCACCGGATCGAGGTCGATCGATGCAGCAGCAATGTCTTTATATACATATAAATACATATATATACACATGTATATACATACAAATCGTCACATACATAGTGTGGAATGACTGTGGGGGCCACGTAAAATAAATAGGTCACGCTCAACCAACTTCTCTTGTGCTCTCACTCAAAGAAATATATAAATAAAAATAACACAAAAATATTTTTATATATACAAATAAAAAAAAAAACGTTTGGTTATTTCCTCAATAATCGGTTGATGCTTGTACATGTTATATATATTCACATGATGAAATATATCCACGAAATAAATATATATATATAAATATAGAGGAATAAAAAATAAAAAAGTAAATTTGAAAGAGAATTTAAAATTAAATTGAAACTGAGAGAAAGTTAATTTTGACGTGGGGAAAATGGATAGAATGTTGTATTTATTTTTGTGATTGTGTTGGATATTTAGTAAGAGCATGTATACATGTATGTGTGTGTGTGTGTGATGAGAGAGTTGGATTATATATGGAAGCAGTGAAAAATTTAAAACGCCCTGTAGTATTTTGTTGCATCGTTATAAAATTGTCTAGGACATAAGCGCGCGCATGTATTTACATCTCTTTCTATTTTTCTCTTAGTGTTTTCTAATGTGTGTGTGGGTGTGGTATATGTATAATTTACCGGCACGTGCACTAATATAAACGCAAAATGCCGGTATGTGCAATGTTGATGTGTGTGCATTCTGGCGCGAACTCGACAGGTCGACACGTGTCGAAATGTAGTTATTAAATGTCGAAGTGTGTATATGGGATCCCATTATGGCTGTGGGTATGTGTTTAGGGAATAATTTTAGTAGTAGGGTTATTTGAGATGGATTGAAAAGAAACATTGAAGTATTTTTTTTTTGCTTTTAATTTGAAGGAATTTAAATATTCACTTTTGTTATTTGAAAAATCTTTTGGTGATTATTTTTAATTATGAATATGAATTAATATTCATAATATTGTTATTTATTTATTTAGGGATTATGTAGAGAGATTTTTATTTAGAGATTTAAATATTTGAAGGGGGAAAAAATAGTATGGGTGAATTAAAAAAAAATATTGGGAATTAATTATTTATATGAAACAGTAGAAAATTATTTTTCAAGTTATTAAAATTTGTAATGAAATATTTTTAATTTTCTATTGCCATTTTTAATTTTTTTATAAACACACACACATTTTTATGTATGGGGGATTGAAATTGGGGCGAGTTGGGAACAAGTTGGAGCAGGTTCGCCCGGGTTATATTGAATTGCTTGGTAAAATCAGGTCGCTCGATCCAGGTCGTCCACATTTCTCTCCCTGTACATAACCTCATTTTGTTATACTATACTACATTGGTTTTCACCCTCGCTACTGGTCCCTCAAACACTCACACATATCTGTGTATACATACCCAATATACTTTTATTTTGATTAGAAACTAGGTCAATGCTGCACACAAAATTGCGTTGTAAAATAGTTCAGGATTTCGACGAAAACTTTCTAATAAATAATTCCCTCTCATTATTATCTATTTATTTATTAAACACCCACATAAATATTAATAAAATCATTAATTTAAATCACCAGAGAAATAAGATAGAAAATTAAATAAATATTACATTGATCTATTTATTTTTTAACTTTCATTCAAATTCGACCCAGTTAATCATGAAATAAAAAATTCTTTTTAAATTTCCTAGTGAACTATTTTCACTTTTTTATTTCCTGCAAGCCTCTCTTTCTCTTTTACTACAAATAAAATTGAAAATTATTCTCCCTCTCATCCAAGGGATTTTATTTATCTATTTATCTATTTATTTATTTTTTTCTGCTATTTATTTCAACAGGAGAAACAACACGAAGCACATTATATGACTCCAAGGCGCATTCATCGACCTACTTTCCCAGATTATATTGTCGTAATACGACACAATATATACAGATATACATATGTATTGTATATACATTTATTTCGTAAAAAGCTTTCCATGTGTAGGATAATATTTTGTAATCTTGGTGAAGGGCAAATATAAAATATAAAAATGATTTACAATTTTATCTGTTTGAATAATATAAATATATATATTTAATTTATTCAAGTGTTGATTTTAATTATGAAATAAATTATTAAATATTTAATTTTAAATCGGTAAACAATTTATTTTAATTATTGTGAAGTGTGTTTGTTTTATTTATTTAATATGTTTTTTTTTTTTGGTATTTTAGATCGAGAAAACGACGACCAAGTTCAAGCAATGACTCTGAACGTTCTTATAATGGTTGGCCATTGGAAAATTATGCAAGAATTGGACATAGATGTGGACGTGAAGGATGTCGTACAAACGAACGTGGTGATTGCATGGACGAGTGTACTGCTGCCCTTGTACTAATGTCACTTTCATGTTCACCACACAGTCCACATCATTCACTACCACTTAATTGCCCAAACGGTTGGTGGATTATTTATATTATAAAATTGCCGTTAATTATATTGTCTATTTAATTATTTTTTATTCAATGCTATTCAATTGGTTTTGAGCTGAAATTCTACACAAATATTTAATCTTTAAAAGTGCTTATTGATAAAATTATATTTATTAAAATTTCTTATCGTCAAAAAATGTTAAAGTTGATTTTTACTCGAATTTCATAGTTTTTTTTTTATTTTTCTTATAAACTATCAACTTGACAGCAAAAGTATGACACTTTTGTAGGAAATTCGATTTCCTACAAAACACTCCTCTTGATAAAAAACGATAAACCTAATAGTTTTCGAAAAAAATCCAATTAAACATATAAAAATTAAAAATTATTTTATTTATCGAAATTTCATTGATTTCTTCTCACTTTCATCGATCGAAAATCTTCAATTAAAATTTTATTATTAATTCCCAAGGTTCGTGGATGGGTCAGGGAGGTGATAATGCAGTTATGGGTTCGCCAGGTAATGGCGGTACGTCAAACAGCAGCAGTAGCGATGTATCATGGCGTAGCGGTACTCCCTCACCTCAATTGAGCGAGGAGGGCGCACCCGTAGCTACCTCAACATGGCCCACATCGAACAATCCCAATGTTGGCGTCCGATCAGTCGCCAATAACAATAATATAAACATTAATAATAATAACAGTGATCATTGTAATGCTTCCACATCACATCATCAACTTAATTCATCATACAACGTCTCTGGATCATCTCCTGGTAGTACTCCAAATTCTTCCGGTACTTTTGATGAAGGAATCGTCACTGATTATCTCGAAGAAATGCATCCAAAAAAAAAAAAGGTTTGTTTGAATAATCAATAATATTTAATAATTATTCCATAGACTATTTCGAAATAATTTATTAATATTAATTATATATAATATAAATATTTTTTTTTTGTTTGTTTAGTTTAGATAAATTCTGTCAATAAAATTATTTAATTTCCTATCGATTCTTTATCTTATTTCTTATTCATTTCTTTTTTTTTATTCAATTTGAATTCGATGGATTTATTAAGCTGTAAAATATTAGTACAGTCGGTCGCGTCGTCGAAACCATATGACCTTGACATCACTGACGCTTTCGCAGAACCAAGTTCGTCGGCCGTCCTTGAGACGCGTCCATGAAATAATATATACATGTACGTATGTGTATAAGTACTCGTGTGTATCATTATAATACAATATGCGAATTGATATTTGTTAGATTAGATTAATTAATTTCTTTCTGGTAATTTGCAACGCGGTTGTTTTTAAATTAATTATTTATATGAACGAACGGACGAATGAGCATAATAACATTTGAATAAATCCATTTATTTATTAATCGACTGTCACGCAATGTGAAATAATGTAAATATATATGTGTAAAGAAGATGGTGGCCCTGAAAGTTATGTAATAAAAAAAAAAAAATTTTTTTTTGTCGTATGAAAAATAGAGAAATAAAATTTACAGTATTAATAAATAATAATTTTATTTTGTGACCGTGGACTTGCAACAAAATATTTATATTAATATTCCAATCTTGATATATTTTCCTATCAATTTTAATAAATAATAAAAACGTCTCCGCAAATGATAAGATTAAAAAAAATATATATATTAATAAACAAACATATATGAATTAATAATTTCATTTTATCATTTACAATGGATAAAAAAATATTTTATTATTTATACAAAATTTTTAAAATGAAAAAAAAAAATTTTTTTTTTTTTATTTAATAATTATTTTTTGTTTAATTTTTAATTACAGCGAGAATTGCAAAATCAAACTCGCGCCAATCATCATCTTATGGAAAATGACGTCGGATATAATTTCGAAAGGTCAATTCCGGTGAGTTTATTTATTTAATTATTTATTCGATAAATAAACTTTTTTTTTATATGAAAAAAAATTTTAATACAAGTCAAAAAAAATAAATACTTGTGTAATAATTAAGTAAGAATTATAATTCTCCTGTGATTGAATTATTTTATGGGGGAATTAATAATTTATTGTAACTATATTCGGTAACTGCACGTGGATGACCCTCAATATTTTCCGCACACTTGTGTATGTAATGTTTATTATTTCCTCGGCGCAATGTAACCTCGCGCACATACTTCACGTGGACGACCTCTCTACCCGGAAACTTGCATTCAGCCACGTGCAAGCACATATATATATACTTATATTTTTTATATAAAGTTTTATGTCCCAGTGTGGCAATAAATTTCACTTAAACAACGAAACAACATTCTACGCAGAAATAAAATAATAATAATAATAATAACAATAACAGTTGGCAATTTAATAAATGAAATCATGAATTGTTTGATTACTATCGAGCTTAAAAAAAAATAATACAGTGAAAATTAATTACCAAATATTAATAAAAAAAAAAGAAATTAAAAAAAATTTTTTCGCCTTATTTATAGGTCGTTTTTAGAATTTTTTTTCTGGGACGTAGGAAAATCGTAGACTAGTCATATATATGCTTTTTTTGTGCGCCAGAATCTCATCTACAATTTCATATATATATGTTAGTATCTAAAATTAAGAATATAGCGACATTTGTTCAAATAATAAAACTATGTCTTTAAATTTTCATTCATCGATAATTCGAATTTTAAATTCCCACGAGATTTTCATAAATATTCTCTAGAATAATTCCTCCATAAATCTTGATTGTCACACTAATTAAACAGTTCTCCTCACAATTAAAATGAAAAAAAAAAAAAAAAAAAAAAAAAAAAAATCCCAATCGAATCCATTTCAATGTTTACAAATTGAAATTGTGAAGTGAAGAGAAAATTGAGGTCGTGTAGTTTGAAGTCGCGTGGCATATACATAAATATACATATATATGCATGTAGATCCATTGCGCTTATGACGTCACACTAGTGGCACGTGTCGTCTCTTTAGATGAGGCGGATTGCAGTGGTCGGCGGTGTTTTTCACACATATATATTTATTTGAACGTGTTGAGTATAAGGAAATTTACTCGAATGTATTTTATACATCTACTTGCAATACTGCAGTATTTACTGCAGTCCGGCCTCTCTCTCACTCTTTTCCTCTCTATCTACATACATATATACATTATACATCGTCGTCGTGTAATATAATAAACGCAGATGGCTTGCGCGTTTCAACCTGCAAGGTAAGGTATAAGGAACGCAACGCAATACTGTACAAAAGGTTGTTTTGTATAGTGGGGAGGATAAAGTTAAGGTCACAGTGGCCCTGACTGCACACGAGTGAAAAATATAATCATCTTTTACTATCATGCACATACACATGTGCATAAAGAGTATTTTGATATTAAAATAAATTAATATTTATTTACAATGTCAATGGTAAATATGAGAATTTTTTTTTTATATCGTTTTATTTATTTATTCTTTTGGATTCATTATTTATTCGTGAATTTTTCACTTCATTTAATCTATGAAATTATTGTTAAAAAAAAAAACAAGTAAAATAAAAATTTTTTCTATTTCTCAATATATTTTGTTTATTGTTTATTTTTTATAAAAATACGAATTTATTAATGTAATTATTTTTTCTTTTTTTTTTGTTATAAATCATACAGGGTAAATTGTTCAATTAATTTTTTTTATCCATTTATCAATATTTAAATTTTCATATTATTTAAAACAAAAAACAAAAATAAATAATAACAATTATTTTTATTATTATTATTGTCTTAAATTGTTGAGCAATTTAACCTTCAAATAAATAGAAAAATTAATATGAATTTATTTAAATAAATTAAAATCCATTTGCTATTTTTCTAAATTTTTATTTAATTTAATTATTATTGATAATTCATTGAAAAAAGAAATAATTTTTTTCTACGTCATAATGTCATCATTAAATCCAATTAAATAATTTCCCCGCATTTATTGACGTCAACGAAGTATGAAATAATTGAAACAAAAAAAAAATGAAAAGAGATAAATAAAATTACATTGCTAATAGACAAAAGTTTTGTTCAGATTACGATTTTAATCGGCTTGATGACGTTCATGCTTTGGTGTGGCCTTGCTTTATGTTCAAGTTGCCACACAATTATTATATACCTACGTACACATCACAAACACATGTACATATGTATACATGTATATACAAAAAGGTGCGGGAATGAGATCACAAAAGTCCTTGACTAAACGGGTAAATCACCAAGGCAAACCCACTGAGAATATCATATAAATAATTACGTCACATAATAAAATAAATAAATAAATAAATAAATATAGCTGTCTGACAGAGCTACAAGGTATTAAGTCATGAAAAAAAATTATATATATACATAATGTCATTAAATAATAATTATAAAAATTGGATTTAATTATTTGAATATTAAAAAATAATATAAAAATCAAATTTTAAATTTATACAAAATTTTTTTTTAGATAATAAATTAATCGATAAATATTTATTTTTAGAAACTCTATAATAGGCTGCATTCAACCCTGATCATGAAATATTATACAATATTATTTATTAATATCTATAGATTTATTTATAAAAAATAAAAATATCAATATATTAATATTATTATTTTTAACTATCTGTCATATTATATTACAATTTAATTTAAAAAAAGGAGTACAAATCAATAGCTTGAATGATTATATAATAAATTTTAATTTTGGTATATATAGTTAAATCTCATCTATATATATTTTGTTAGTTAAACAAATCTATAAAAATGTTCAAGTGATCCTCAAGCACGAAAAAAAAAATAAAAAGAGGTTACGGACATTGATGACAAACTAACACAAACTTATATATTTATATACATATGTATATACACAAAAAAAAAAGTTTTGTCGCAATAATCGACAATGAAATATTTATATTTTAGTTTCCCGAGTTTTATTATAGTTTCTTAACAATCCCCTCTCAACATTCCTTATATGTATACATAAATATATATTGTACACACATATATACACCAATGTCAAGGACGAAAAATGTTAAAATTTAACTTGATCCGCATTTATAGAGGGTTATGGTTGCGAAATTGATCCCGGACCTATAATAATATTTTTTTTCGCAACGCCATCGCGACATTAAAAAAATAAAAACAGATACCTACATTACCGATAATAATAAAACATAAACAAACTTTCTATTAATACATAAAACAATCTCAAAATAACAATAACAATAAGCACCCATCAAATATAAATAAATTATTCATCCATATAAACAAATAAAAAATGAAAAAAAAATTCTAATCTTAAAATTTATTTTTTAAATCCGAGCTAACTGGTATTAAGTCATATGCTATTATGTATGGACTTAATACCATATTGTCCTGATAAAAAAAATATAAAAATAATTTATTCCTCATTTTCTGTGTCGATTATTGCAATAATAAATACGTGGGTGATTTGAATCTAGTTACACCCGGTTCACAAGCTTACTTTAATATATACAGCTATATATATTTATATATATATATCTATATTGCACTCATTGCGGTGCCGTTACGCAAGTACAGTTTCGACATAAAAGCGACGAAGCAAACCAGGCGCGTGCACACGCTCTCACAGGTGACTTTCTCTTGGCACCGGTCTCTTTTATATATACATGAATACTGCACATATATATAAATATATAAAAGAACGTACACGACATATACCGTTTGGAGAATGTGCATCTATTATTTTGACTTGTCGATTGTGCTTTAAATGGGGAAAAAAAAAAATAATTTACATGAATGAAAAAAAAAATAAAAAATTTTTTTTTATCCAATAGTTTTTTGAAATTAAATTATTAATGACCGTAATAAACTTTCATTGACCTGGCATTTAAAATAAATGAACATCAATATGTGTCCTTGAATATATACATATGTATATATATATATATGCAAATGTAATTGACTGATAATATTGTATATGTGTGTGATGATAATGACGACAATTTATAAAAAAGAAAAACAATAATAAGGTAAAAGAGATAAAATAAATAAATAATTTAATTGGAATTTTTATTTATTTATTTTTTTTAAATGTCCAATTGATGTGTATTTATTTATTGTATTTATTTAGATTATTACGAAGAAATTTTAAATACATAATTAAATATAAATAAATATATAATATATATTTATATTTATGAGTGCCATTTTGCTCTCTATTTAATTTCTCGTGTTCAACATACACGGCAAATAACCTCGTGACTCACGTTCTCTTAATGTGTATATATAAATGTTAATACGTGTATGTGTTATGTGTAAATGTATACGTACTCCCTGCCTTGTCCTTCCTTCGCAGCAAAAGCCGGTTTCGAGTTCTTTAATGTCCAACCATAGTCGTGTCATCGACCCTCACACACACGCAAACTTCACTTAAAAATCTGAAAAAAAAAATAAATAAATAAATATATTTAGATATGTACATTAATTATAATTTTTCTCGAAGGAAAATGTTTTACTATTGAGAATGAAAATTTTTCTTATCTAATTAATTTATTTAAAATGAAATATTGTAAATTATCTACAATGTGTGGAGTGCAGGACTGTAGTAAAATGGTTGCGTTTATTTATATTTATTTAGTAGGATTTTTTTTTTCGGTTGAGTCAAGGGCCAGCAGCACGAAGAAGGGACGAAAAACGTCACAGACAAAGAGATCCGGGATCCAACGGATTCTTTCCTTTGTTATACCTGCCTTCTAACATACAGTTCACTGCACCCTGATTCATCCTTCCTCTCCACCATCGCCATCCCCCTCTCCTACAGTATAATGTAGTTGTGAGAAAACTACGCATCAAGTTCGTACACCCCAAACCCGATACAATTTTCTTTTTCTACATACATATAAAATCTGTGTTAAAACCACCATCGACATCTGCAGCTGTTTCAACTTTCTAATATATTTTTTTTCCACAAAGAAAAATTTCCTACTGTGTGTAAAATATTTTTCTCCATATAAATCCATACCTCAAACGACTATCACAATATATAAAAAGAAAAGAAAAAAAAGAATAAACCTAACCGTACTTTATTTTCATTCTCATTTCATCTTTTAATATTTTTCCTCTTTTCTCTACAAGGCAAAAAAAAAATTCTACATGTAGTATTTTTTTTTATTTCATTTCACACGACTTTTACCTTTGCGCGCACTCTATAGTTTCAACTGCGCAGCGTTCGCTGCGTGCGCATCGCAGGATTCACCGAGAGAGTTTTGTGTATAATGTTTTACCATTGGCTTTGGATTTTACGATGGGGCGCGCACTCTCTCGTGGGCGCGCACAAAGAAGGGTCAACGACCGACCCTCACCAGGCAACACAAAGTGACGCGATGGATAGGACATATGTATATGCATGCAACCCTACAGCTTTACCATCGCACACGTATAAACTCATACACATAAATATACATGTGTGTATTTGTTTGTATATGCGCGCGCGAGGTTTGTTTTGATTCTTCGGGCGTTAGCCCCGACAAACTGTGCGCACGTTGTTGCCTGTGACCGGATGGTCACCCCACCATATTATCAACACGTCACAACCGCCACGCACTATTGTATTGGACATTTTTAACGTTAAATTGACACACGTCAATGAACAATTATCAAATATAATAATAAACAATCAATTCAATAAATAATATTCAATTGATTTCACTTAATCTGTAAAGAAAGAAAAAAAAGATTTTTTTTTTTTTGGTTTATACATTGATTTTGCGGCTTTGTATTGAATTTTAGGTCAACATATATATATATGAAATTGTAGAGAAGATTGTAACGAGCAAAAAACGTATATATTTTAGTACTCTATGGGTAATTTACAAAGAGTTATTCCACGAAATGTAACAATAATAAAAACAACGATGATTCTTTACTTTGTATTTTTCATTCTATTTTTCTAGTTTCGATAAAAATATTATTGATATTTTATACTTTATATATAATCGATACAGTGTATATATATATCTTGATAATCGATATAATAATTAAAGATATAGTATACAAGATTTTGTTTGTAAATGTAAAGCGGTTTTTAAGACCGTCATGCGAAAGTTTAGAATGGCATTGCCGGCGTTGGCAACGCCGTATAATATTGTACATACATATATACATTCTATCTATGTGTATATGTATCTAATATAAGCGTTTATCTTTGTGTAACGCGCGCGGCAACTCCGCCATGATGCGAGCGAGGTCATACGTGCAACCTTCCTTGTTATGAACACACAACCTTCGATTTCAACAGACAACAAACCAAAAAAAAATAATATTTTAATCCTTTCATATAAACATATATATTTATTCATTTAACTTATTGTTTGTCAACATACTTTGTAGGTTAATAAAAGTAAACAATAACATTGGAGTAAATTTTTTAATTCAATGTTTTCTTTCATTCGCAGGAAATTAAAAAAATTAAATCGACCAATTTTTTTCTTCTTTAATAAAAAAAAAATACTTCTGAGTATATAAACAATAATAATTAACGCAATTCCCAACGCAATTATATACGTATTATTTACTGGTGAATATAGAATTATTTATAATAATGTTTATACAGTTTAGAGATGTGCTTTGGAATTATTATATAAATAAATTCATGATTGTATGGAAAGAACAAAGGACTATGAAAATAATTATTATTATTACAATGGATACAAAGTAATAAATTATTATATGTCCTTGATATATTTTTTTTTTATTGTTTTATGTGCGTATTTAATAATAAAAGAGAGTCATGGTTTATGTATAGGAACAAACGCACAAGTGCAAGGAAACTCTGATTGCAATACCCTATTTCCCGGATCAATAACCATGTGACTCGAGGCGGCTGCATCCAACCATCTTTGAAAGCATGTTATGTAGCTCTATGCTGTACTATACTATATTATGTACAGTGTATATATATATTTGTATGTATTTATGCCGGTATGAGTGGTTGCGGTTCACGATGTAAACAAAGGAATAGATGCGCGCCTAACAACACTCGCACATGTGCGGATGAAATTTTTATTTATTTTTTTAATATTTTTTTTATTTAACGAGATGAATAAAAATCATTTGACTCATGCGATGTAAAGGGATATATAGGTAGTTGACTGTAAGTTTGATGATTGGGAGAAATTTCAGGAATTTATTTTGATGATAAGAAAAATTGTTTGGTAATTGTTTTTATTTAT
>JAQQBR010001836.1:1405442-1435628 GCA_030347285.1 Microctonus hyperodae
TTTTTAGGTTAGACAGCAGTCGAAAAATATTGCCAGTAAAATATTGGAACAGACGAAGAATATTACGAGAAAGGAATTAAATAATTTGGAAAATGATGAAAATTCAAAATTAAAACGTTTGCATGAAGAAAAATTAATGGAAATACAACGTCGTTATCAGGAAGATATGGAAGAAATTGGTTTAGCACACGAGTCTGCATTAGCTCAACCAGATGTTGATGCTATTTTAAGAGAAAAAAAATGTAAAAATCAATTAATCGCCAATGAACGTGGCAAAGAGGCAGTAAAACGTCTTAAAGAATCTACAAAAATTGACGATAATATTAATAAACAACAGGAACGATTGCGTCAAGTACGTGAGATTGAAGATATTCGTTCGTCAATGATTGCAAATTTGCCAAAAAAAAAATCAATAATGAAACAAAAAGACATTGATATAATACCAACAACATCATCATCAACAACTGTTAAACCCTCTCAATCATCAATTATTGAAAATACTGCAACAGTGTGTCGAAAAACTACGAAACAATCACCAAAAAAACGAGTTGGAAAAAAAATTCGAAGTAAATTATCGTCATATAAATCACCAAAGTCAAAAGTAACGATAATTAATTCAAAAAAATCACCACCGCAACAAATTGGCGTTGAAATACATCGAGAGAATACAGATGAATTAAATCCAATTAATACAGAGTACACTGAAGTGCCATGTTACTCTCAATGCTATCGAAAAAGTGATACAGAAAGTGATAAAATAACGTCAAATCAATTATCATCAGCAAATAAAGATGAAAAATTATTGAAATATAATCCAAGTGATTATCAAAATGATATTTGTTCAAGTAATCAAAGCAGTATTAGCTCAATAATAACTGATGATTCGTCATATTTTTCTGATCGACCATCAGTTGCACCAATTATTTCTGATGATTTATCAACGTCTAAGCATCAAACAGTGCTTATTAATAATGAAATTAAACTTTATGATCATAAAACACGTGAAAAATCTGTTTATAATCATCCAGAGGGTTTAGTTGAACGTGAAAATATTAAATGTGTACCAAATGCAACGGAAATGGCACGAAAAATAGCTGAAATTGAGAATAATAATCCGAATAAATTAAAAAATCAACGTTTAATTGCTAAAAAACGCGGTGATGATGCTATATTACGTAATAAAGTTAGACGTGATTATGAAAATTTAATGAATAATTTAGATCATTTGTCGCGTGAAGAAAGAAAATTAAAGTCAACTCAAGTAAATAATTCAATTAATTACAATAATTATATGAATCAATCTCGTAGAAAAGAATTAAATGATATACGAGAAAGGAAATTGGATCGTGCGTATGAAATAGCAATAGGTGACATTCCAGATAGTGATCCAGAAGCAATAATAACACTTCATAGTAGGAACGATTCACCATTGTCTGAAAAAAATAATGATGTTGCATGGGAAACGCCGCCAATTGATGATAACAATGAATTATTATCTCGTGAAGAACAAATTTTGGATATGTTAAAAAAAGTTGAACGACAAAAACGTTTATTGCTCCAAGAATTTGGTGCAACATTACCAAATGATGTATTTAGCGCATCAATGACACCATTATTCATTGATAATGATAAAAATGAACAAGTTTCTAGTAATAATTTTGAAATTAAATCCGCAGTTGTTCAATCGCCTGAAATAAAAGTTATAAATATGTCACAAACTAATAATAAAAAAACACCAAAATCAAAGAAAAAAATAAAAAAACCATTAAAAAGTATTTCACAAACGTCAACAGGTACATCAGAAATCGCCGTACAAACTCAATCACAGGATGATAAAGATAAAAATGTAAATGGCGAAGATAAAAGTATTCAAGTTGAATTATCGCCAGAGCGAATAAATAATTTATCAAAAAATCTCAATGATACAAGAAAATCTGAAATACCTGAACATATTGATCCTGTTGTAACAATAATAACTCACAGTCATAGCGATATTAGCACTGCAGATTCATCAAATCATGGAGTTGTAATAAATGTTGGTCACGGTAGAGTTGATATAACCCCAAAAAAATTACCAAAACGAATTGAAACACGTTCATTACCCTCAAGTAAATCAGGATCGCCGATAAAACGTTTGTCAATTGACTCTAAAACATCAATATCGGCTCCAGCATCACGTGCTGTTACACCAGATAATAATTATCAGGACATAACGGATGAAAGTACAAATTCAACGACAACACAAACCAGTAGTATTTTTGAGGAAAGAAAAAATTCAACGAAACAACGTAAAAATGCTACTAATAGAACAAAAACGAATTATCCACGAGGAGCAAATGTATCAATTGATACTGATAATTTATCACCAGAAATTAAATCGCATGATGTATCAATAAATCAACCATATTTATTGCCAAGAAGACGAATTAAATATAAAGAAAGATCTGATACATCAACGTCTTATGCAAGTTTACCACCAGTAAATCCACAACAATATAATAACGATGGAATTTTTAGTAATTTTTCATCGATACTTGAACTCGTTGATTCATCAGCTAATGAAACAATTAATCGTATGCGCGCCAATGTTAGTCCTGTATCAACTCCAGAAACTCCTTCGCCACGAACAATGCGCATTCCATCGAATATACCGAATATCGAAAGAATAACACGGATTTTAAAGTTTAATAGTAAGATTGATACTGACAATAATGAACAAACTGTTCATGAACGTGAAATATTAAATCAACGACGAGTTATTCGTCGTAAAATTCCTATTTATCAGCATGAACTGCTCACTTATTCATCGCCCAGTAGTGATAATATTGAGGATTATGAATATACTGATGAGAATAATGATGAATTTGAGGCGATGAAACACGAGGAAGAACTGCAAAATTCATGTACGGAAAAAATTGCTTCGTTAACGGCTTTAATTGAAAAATTACGGGATGAAAAACGTGATATTGAATTGTCAATGCTTGCTCCTAGTGATGACACAGTTTTAATGAAATTACCATCACCAAAATTAAAGCCTGGTAGTCGTGTTCAGGAGCTTCAGAATTTAGTTGAAAATATTGAATTGATTCATGATGAATTAGCGAAAACTTTAGCTGAATCTGGGAATAATTTGATAATGAAAAATAATGGTAAAATGGATCAACTTGTTTCATCTCCGGTGTATAGTGACGAAGTGTCGCCAGTGATGAATGCTGATAATTTCAAGGGAAAACCAAGGATTATTAGCGATGAACGTGTTCATTTTGACTTACGACGTATTCGTCGTACACATGATGAAATTCAAACTGCGAAAATTGATAAAATTTATCAACATCATGATATAAATGATAATAATATTGTAGAAAAATTGTCACAGGAGATTTTAGAATTGAGTAAAAATGTTGGAATGAAAGATATATCAAGCAAAATGCCGGAAAAAAATGATCAATGGGATAAAAATGATGTAAGAAATTTTTATACTTGTTATTATATATTATTTAAGAATTTTAATTGTTTATTTGGATGATTAATATATGTTTTTTCATTGAATTTCAGGTGGAATTCACACCAATATTGGCAGATATACCCAAAATTTCTAATAAATCCCCAGGTTCATCTGGAGGAAATGGACAACTTGGGTAAATAAATTTGAAATGATTTTTTTTTTAATTCTTATTACACAGATTTAAACTATTATGAAATAAATTTATTTACTTCATCAACAGAACGGACACAAATTTCGTTGCTCGTCAAGAATTATCAACGATCGACGAATTGGACACCACTGATACAGCTACACGTAGTTACATCAGTGCCAAACATAGTCCAAAAAAGCAACAACGAACTCCAAGCAAACGACAACAAACCAATAACAAACATGTTTCAATAAATAATCAAGAAACTCCAACGAACAATGAAAATCCTTCAACGTCAATGCGAAAATCACCAATAAATAATTCTGAAAAAAATGATAAACATACAAGTCCACTATCAACATCGAAAAAGCATCAACAACGACAGGAACAACGTAATGATAATAATACCGGTGAGAATTTATCGATTGAAAAATCTGTAAAATCACCAGATTCATTCTTGACACATTATAGCGCAAGAAATTTCGGCGGTGGTGACTTCTTTGACCGAATAAATATTAAAAATGCGATAACATCATACGAAACTAAAATAAAATGTGAGAAAAAATTATCAAGCAGTTCAAACAGTTTATCAGGATTTTCAGGTATATCACATATATTAACAACATCATCATCAAAGTCATCCGATATAATTACTTCACAGTTTAAAACAATTGAATCTCAATTAGAGGAAATGGGATTATTGTCGTTAATTCCAATTGCAAGGAAAACACGTGAAGCCAGTGCATTAAGTTCATCATCAAATTCTGATACAACATTAACAATTAATAAACGTACGAAATCATCAATGAAAAAATTACATGATGGTAATTCATTGGCTATTCTTGATTTCAGTGATGTATCGTCAATTTCAATTAGAGAAGCAAGCAAAAGTACTGAAAGAACTGTTTTAATGAAGGCACGAACTTCAACGCCAAATATACAAAATCATAATTATACAAGTGAAAAATCAAATGCGACAACGACAAGTGGAACGTCGAGTAAAAGTTTACAAGATTATAGTGATAGTTTAGCATCAAAAATATTGACGATACATTAATTTATTAAATACAAGACAAGACATAACCTATAAATTATTTGTTATTTATACTTTTAGATATATATTCTTTTTTAAATAATCATTTATATTCACGTAATGATATTTGTGATTGTTGAATATTTTTTTTTGTAACAATATATGGGAATTGTCATGAAGAAGAGTAATAATGTCGATTAATTGAGAATTAAATTGATTTTCGCAATTTTTGAAATATTGAGAATATCAATTTTGTATTTCATTTATTTTATTAATATTCGTTATTTATTTATTTTTATTAATTGTTGCATGAGGTTTTTGCATTTAATTATGAATTTTTAATTTTTATTCCCGATGCTGATGAGTCACGAAATAGCGGCGCGCGCAATCTTTTTTTTTTATTTAAAAAAAACGCGGGAAAATGTAGTGTTAATGTAATTTTCCGAGAGTTCGAGCATGATTGAATAAACAAATACTCAATATTAATTGTAAATATATTTAATTTTAGGTATATAACTAGGAATATATGAGTAATAAATTAATTTAACATTACCACTATTCACTCATGTTGGTTGTCTGCATTAACCTCAAATTTTCACTACGTATAATTGCAACTTTCACATTCACACACAATTTTTCTACACTTTGATCACTATTCATAAACCTATTTATTTATAATTCTAAATATTATAAGATTTTTCATTTCAATTAAACTTTTATATTATTTATGAAAAAATTAGTTTTTAATAGAAAACTCAATTCATCCGACACTCACTTTGCGCACAAACTATACACAACAATTTGAATCAAATGACGATCAACGTTTTTCAACTCATTATGTAATACCGATCGCAGCGCCACAATGACGCCTTCGAGAACTACATTACATAAATATATGTAATAAATAATATAATTAAAAGAAATCTTGATTATCGATATGCGATATGTAATCGCATCATTAATTCGAATTTTATACAAATTAATTCACTTTATAGATAAAATAAATTTAATATTCATATTAAAATAATATAATTGTTTTTTTTTTCAGGTATTTATTGCTAGAAATGAAGAAAAAAAATTAATTATTGGATATTATTAATTAGCCTCGATATGGTAATTACAAAAAATAAAAGAAAAAAATTTCCTGCCTATTATATTATTATTTTCTTATCTTTAGTATTATTATTTCGAAGTAATAAAAAAATGAAAATATCTTTCTCCATCATTATTACATATAAATATATATCACATATCCAAACATTGCATACATGGCGCATGGAGTAACGAAAAAAAAATTTATTTTCCTCATTCCCAGTACATGAATTCGTGTGACAAATTGTGATGGAAAAAATAACTCGTTAATGCATTAATACATTAATATTAAACATTTATACAATACATGATCAATAATTCAATACTTTACGAATAATTTTGAGGTTAATTGTGTATGTGAATAACCAAATCTCATTTATTTATTTCTTTTAGGTTTGAATAAAAAAAGGAAAGAAAAGGACATTGAAAAACCTCCATACTGTTTGTAATTCTGTTGTTGTAAAATGCAAGGAGCAACTACAAAACGAAACAGGAATCACTAGTTCATATATATATCACATACATATATATATATATATATATACATCTACATATATATACATGCACATATATATGGCAGATTCGCAGTGCATTGTGCTCTGTTTCTCAGTCCATGGTGTGGATTTTCATGTGATTGTGTGAACAAAAATTAATCACACAAACGCCCTGGTTCATTTTAATTCATTCACATTTATTTATATAATAATAATAATGATGATAAAGTAAGAATATTTGTTTAAATATAAATTATTGCGATATTTTTTTGGGTGATATACATGTGTGATACGAATTAAAATTATTTTGCAATCGATTAGTGACGATAAGGATAGAGATTGAGTTAGTATTTGTCGTCGTCAATTTTATGTGTATTAGCTGAGGCGCCAAAAAAAAAAAAAAAAATACGTTAAATCTTATCGCATTGGCAACTTTATTTTTTTTACAATTATAATTGATCATCAATGTTGTCTGGAAATGGTGTGTAAAGAGAACGTGGTCTCATGGTTTGGAAATCTTACCAGGTAATAATTCATATTTAATAAAAAATTATTTTACATGTATATGTATATATTATGTGGATTATTAATTTTATAACATTTTATTTGTTATTTTTTTATTGGTATATTTGTTTGTAATTGTTTTTTGTTTATGTTTATATATATTATGTTAATTTTATTCAAGTTTATTTCAATTAGCGATGATGTTTTAAGAGGGGAAAAAAGTGAGGTTAAATTGACTTATGTTTCTTTCTTTCTTTATTTTTCATTTCTTGGGTGGAAATTATCATGTGGGATATTGTTATATGGATAAAATAATGTTGTAAATTATTAAATTAATATATTGTTGATGTTTTTTTATTGTTTAATTCGCCATAATGGACTTTTTGGCCATTTTGAATTTTTTTATTTTTATGTAAGAAAATTAATTGATATCACATTTTATCGCTTTTTTTTATCTTGTTTGCTTACAGTTTTAAACGCATTGATGTTATGGTGACATTGTTAAATATGTGTTTGCCATTTGAAGTACGTTATCTTGGTACGTGCATTGAAGATCGTGGCAAACGTGATTACAATAATTTACGCGATACAGAACATCATGCAAATAATATATCTGATTTAACAGAAGTTATAAATATTGGCATTAAAGATACAAGAGCACGACGTAAATTAATATTATATATTGCATTATTAAACAGTTGTAATTATCAGTGTGCTACATTATTAGATAAAAGTTTATCGAATTATGATCATCAAGAGATAACAAATTTACTATCAAACAATCATGATGACCAACAGTTATTGGAGGAATTACTTCTTCTTTATACAATGGCAATTAATCATCCGGCATTTACTTATGAGCAAAAAACTACGTTTGGAAATATTTATTTGAAATTACAAGAAGAAGAGGCAAAATTACATCAACAAAAGCCAACAAATACGTCACATAAATCATCAGAACGTCCTGATTCTATCGAAATAACTGTTAATAATTGTCCGCCAATCCATCATCAACAACAACATTATTCTGGTGATGTTCATATGAGAAATAATCAAATTCCACCAGGATTAACAATTCCACCGCCAGGACTTGGTTTACCTAATCCTGAACTGCCAATGAATATTGCAAATAATCCAGGACAATATTTACACATGGGTTTTCCTGCTGTTAATTCAGTAGCGCCATGGCAAACGCAAAATGTGATTGTGGGAAATCAATTAATGTATCATAATTCTGCTGGTGATATGTTGGCAACTTATCCAGTTTCACCATTAGTAAGTCGTCAATCATCACCGTCCCAATCACGCTCACCAAGTCGTAGCAATTCGCCAATGGGACGACGCAATAATTCATCACGTTGGACAATAACAAATTCATCATCATCAACAACTTCGTCTTCAGTGTCGTTTGATGAACGTAATAATTTACAACAGCAACAGCAATCAGCACAAATAAATCAATCATCGTCACCATCATCATCACCATCATTGTCTTCATCATCAACATCAACGACAACGTCTTCATCGTCATCCAATGCTTTGAGTATATCTGGAAATAATATTGTTGCGAATCCATCGAATAATTGTACAGGAACGGTTTATCAAACTTCTTCATCAACGTCGATTGGTGGAAATAGAAATAATCAACAGCAAAATCAATTGACGAGAAATGCACCGCCACCACCGCCACCGCCATTGAATAATTCTTATTTGAGGCACAATAATTTGGATAATTCTGCGAGTGGCGGTGGATTATCAACTAAAAATCCACCACCACCAAGATTGAGGTCTTCGGTGTCAAGTGATACTTTGAGAGAAACTTTGGGCAAAGAGATGCCGAATTTCAAAGGAAATTTACGGAATTATTCACTTGATGAAGTAGGTGGTTCATTATTTTTATTTTTTTATTTTTTTTTCATTAAACTTTTTTGTGTATTTAATTTATTTGTGATTTTTTTTTTATTATAGATACGACGGATGAGTGATGATGACCTGCAAGAGATTGGACTTCCGCCAAACGCTGTTGGTCAATTGAGGAATATTGTTCGCGGTCAAATTACTACAAATGGAGTAAATCAAATTGGAGTTGATAAAAAAATCGAAAATTCATGCAATTCAAATCACACACCTGTCGCAGAACAATCGGAAAATGAGGTAATATTTTGTAGAAAAATGGTATTTGATTCAGCTTGAATTGTATTTAATTATTAATTAAAAATAGATATTTAAAAATATTAAATTAAAATAATGCAAATTTTCTTACTTCCAGACTGGACAAATTGGCGAGAGCGACAATATAAATCCAAATTCAAAAGTATCACCGCCAATCCAAGACATCCATCCACCACCTTCACATCATCATCATCACCATCATCATCATCACAGCAATAATAATAACACCAATAGCAATAATCACCCGGTGAATCCAGGTAACATCAGACGTTATCCAACAATGCCACCGCCAGTTGATCCATCTCAAATTCAGATTTATCATCCACCACCCACTCCAATGTACGCAACGCAAAATCCATGTTATGCTTGTTTAACTGTACCAATTGCCGGAATGCAAAATCGTTATCCAAGATGTAGTGCGCAACATATGTATTGTGTTGCACAATTGTCAGCATTAAAATTGGACTCGGACAACAGTCGTCATTATTCACAAAGCAGCAGTTCAGACAGCACTGGAAGTCGTTCACCACCTGAAACACCACCAGCAGCGCCATGGACAAATGCTACAAATAATTCATCAACAATATCCATTGACAATAATTGTCCAGCTGTTGGAACCATTGGATTAAATGATCATAATAATGCCACAAGTAGTAGCAATAGCGGTAGCTTAAATTCAATTTCACATTATTCAACTGTAACAGCAGCGTCGCATCAGAATACTTTATCATCATCGCAACAGCCACAGCAACAACAAATTAATGAACGGCCTCGTAGAACTGGCAAACATCATGGACACATGATGAGACATAAAAATCAATTGATGAATGGTGGTGGTGGAAATGGTCCACCGCCAAATTTATCACACTGTATTTCGGCGTTTCCTGTTCCAACAAGTCATCAACAAATGACGTTTTTGCCACAAAGTCATTTTACAGCATTACGCGGACCTAATAGTGGATTGTATTCCAGCGGTTATCCACATTCAATTTATACACGACCAACATTTCAGCCTAACTATCAACAAAATGGCGAAATTATTTATTCATATGCTGGACAACCTGCTGGTGGAACACCACCACCACCTCCACCACCGCCACCAGTTAGTGTTGCTGCTATTGGTGTTGGTTTACCTTCACAGAGTTATATGACAACAGCGCAAACTGTTAATTATACACCAGCTACCGTCCAACAACAGACTAAACTTTCGTGCTATAATTGCGGCAGTTCTAGTCATCTTGCCATTGATTGCAAGGACCAGAGCATGGAGGATCTTACAAAACGAGGTATGTAAAGGAAGAATTGATATTTTATTTATTGAATGTATTGATGTGAATTTTTTTTAGGTCAATTCTCGGTTTTGAAGGTTATAATTATAAATTATTCATCTTTTTTTTTACATATATTTTATTATGAATATATAAAATAAATTTTGGTGAAGGATTCACTGAAATTGTAATTGTATTTTGAATTTTAAATTTACATAAATAATTTGATATAGAAAAAAATTTTTATGTTGCGTAATACAAAGTAAAAGATTATGTTCTGTTCTTTATCTCAAGTTATCAATAGAGAAAAAAAGAACAAACAAACAAATAATGGAAGAATTATATTCAAATTATTTATTTAGTATCGTTTTGGTATGGTTTATTTGTGTGATTTCAGCGCAATATCGTCTTGATTTCTCTATGATGAAACCACCAGGCGATTGTCCAAGCAATGATGAGTGATCTCCTGCCATGAATTATTATTTCATCACAATTTATCAACAACAGCAACTACAACAGCAATATCAACAATATCGCTACCAGTGGAATAATACTAAAATAAATAAATATAATTATCTTTATAATCGACAATATCACAAATATCGACCCAGTGATTAATAATAATCTCGATAATTGAGATGGAATCAAATTGACAATGAAATAATGAACAATTATTTCATAGTTATCAGAAAATTTAAACATTTTTTTTTTCAACTCTAACCTCACTTTTAATTTATTTTATTTTTTTTTCTTTATTTTCGATTCTTTTATTTAATAATATACATTGAACGTACTTTTAATTTATCAAATTCGAATCATTTGCAAATAATTTATAATTATTATTCGTATAAACTATTATTTTTGTTATTAATATTAGTAATGCAAAAATAAAATTAAAGAAAAAATCATGTACAAAGTTAACAATTATCAGAAATAATTATTGAATCAATTTCAAAAGAAAAAAAAAAGCTTCAAGAGTACGAAGAACGATTAATTAATTAAATAATTTTTCGTATATATATATATTAATATTGTAGTAAATATTTGACGATGATGACGAATTTGTGTAAAACTTGCAACAACATCGATGAAATTATATTAATAATAAACATACAATTAATTATCGGTCATCTAATTTTTATCTATAAATATCATTAGTATAAATACATTTCAAAGCGAATGACAACAAAAAAAAAATAAAACACCAGACGAAAAGCAAAAAAAAAATATATAATTAATTACATTGTAATGATAAAAGAAAATGTGAAATTTAAATATTTATATTACAGAAATTACTATCATAATATTATTATTCCTAATTAATTATATAATTATAGGTAAAAAAAAACGCTGTCACATTTCACTTATTAAAATTTTTTATTGGTAAATACATAAAAATATATATTATATAAAAAAAAAGTAACCATAAGTGTTCGGTCATCAATTTTAATTGTTAATTAAACTAAATTTATGTTTATAAATATTATTTTTCATTTTATTATAATATAAAATCATTTTGAGGTATTTTTTTTGTTTCTTCGTAATTATTTAACTGGAGATTGACTAGTCGATATTTTTTTTTTATTCAAAACAAATCATCCTGAATGAAAAATTATAAATAATCATATCACAGATTACTTAGATTAAAAATTTATCGACTTTGTTTAAACAATTATAAAATATATGAGATTAATATTATTCAATGTGAATCAAATTTTTTCTATTTCTTCTTTTGGCATTGGTGACTTATATTGTATTAAATAAACATTTTGTTTATCAATGGAATCAATTATTTATATATTTTAATTGAAATTTAAAATCGAAAAACAGTCAATGCTTCCATATTAAAACAAGAATAATAAATATTGTAATAATGAGAATAAAAAAAAGAAAATGAAATGCAAGAATAAAATAATTGCTCGTATTTGCCAATAAACAAATTATTTATATATAAATATGTGTATATGCAGGAGTTAAGTAAAGAAACAATAAATTTACTCGAATAGAAAATAATATTTGGACGTAAATAATGCAATAATTATAACATTTTTAATCAATTAATTAAATTTTGTATCTTTGCCTGTGTATAACCTATAAAATGTGAACTCGACTTTTTAAAAAAGATTTTATTGAATATTTTTTAGGATTTATTATAAAAATGAATTAAATATTGAATTCTTGAATTATAAAAGAAATTTTTCAATCTAATTCTTTGATATACATCGAATATTTTATTGTAATTTAAATAATTTTCCATTTCCGGCGCAGTTGAGTATTTAAATCAAATGCAAATACTTTCATCTTCCATTAAATATTATTATTTATAACTATAAATGAATCTATAGAGATTTTAATATGTCTATCAATATTATTCGAGTAAATTTATGCATTTATTTATTTAGTCCTGTGTATACAATCGGTTAAATAACAAAAATATTGCAATAATTGAAGTTGTTTTTTTGTTTAATGGCTCAAAAGAATTTTTCTTCGCAAATTATATAACAGAGATTGCATTTTTGAAAGTATAAATTTAATTTCCATTGCGAATGGCATTGTTTTCTTTTTCAACTTAAAATTTTTTCGATATAAACAAAATAGAATTTACAATTTATTTTTTATTTATTTTTTATCACAAAATTATTGATTAAAAATTAGCCATAAAAAAAAACCGTACCGTGTATATTAATTGAATTAATCAATTCATTTTGAAATTATTGTATATATAATGCGTGTAAAAAAAAATAAAAATAAAAAAACAAATGTGAATTTACATTAAATAACAGAATAAAAATTAATAAAATGTGATGTGTATATACACATAGCTATACATAAAATTAAAAATATTGAAATATATTTGTAAATTCTGTTATCTAATATACACACATCCACACACAAACAAATAATAATATGAATATTTTAATCTTCTCTAATAAAAAAATGTATAATTAAACTGAATAAAAAAGCAAAAAAAAAGATGACAATTTATGAGAAACAAACAAAAAAAAAAAGAGACATTTCTGTGTTAATTAAATAAAATCTTTGCGAAATCTTGTATCATGATATATATAATATATGAATTAATTTTATTTATTTCTAATGGCAATAATTAATTTCAAATCTATCAAATTCCCTCAATAAAACAAAAAATAATTCTGTGATCAAAAAATTAATTTAAATAAATATAAATCGCCGATAAATCAAAACGAAACAAAAAATATTATTAATTATACAAATTACATACTAAATATTCATATATATACATATTATTACATAAAATGATGATGTAAATGAGTAGACATATATAAGAAAGTGTCCCAAAATTCAGGCAAGAATGGATATCTTCTCAATGTTTAAAATCTTGCGTGAATTTTGAGACATCCTTTATAAATGTAAAGTTAGGGTTGATACAACTGAGTTTGCGCATTGTTACCCAGCACAAAGCTCCGGGGCTGTGAACTACCCTGTGTGATCGCTCAATATTCCACCCTCTCTCTGTGCTCACTGCTCAGTATTACTCTGTATCTGTATATAGAGTTGACGAGCAAGCACACACATATAGAAAGAGCTGGATAACACCCGAGTGCAGCCGCAGCAGGCGGACTAGCGCACGAAAAATTCAAGTCAGCCCCTACTTCTCTATTCTCTGCCTCTGTTCATCGTGTCTTCGTCTACGAGGCAGTTCGATTGCGGCTTTGGACACTTGCAGAGCACACTAAAATCATAAAATTTCTTCTCGCGTTACATCATCGAATAAAAAAAGAACAAACGAAATAGCTTCATTTTATTAATTAATATTATTTAATTATTCAAATTTATAAATAATATTTATCAAAATTTTGCTACTTATTTCAAATAAATTTTATTTAATTCATCGTTGATATTTGTAGAATTTTTTTTTTTTTTTCGTAAATTTATTTATTTTATATAAACGTTTGTATTTTGTATTATTTGTTAATATTTGTAATTAATATTATCGTTACGTAATGGAAGACAAGGGAAAAGTGGAGCAATATTATACGCCACCGCCTAAACTTGGAAAATGGGAAGGATTCAGAATTTTCCTTTGGAATTCTGAAACTGGACAATTTTTAGGACGTACCGGCGCAAGTTGGGGTGAGTTTCATTTATAAATTAATTAATTAATTCAATTATCATAATTTAATTTAATTAAATATAACTTTATTCATTTTTACCTGTGAAATTTCTTGAAGAAATATCAATAATTCTTCTCATATAATTTCTATCCATTTTTATTTTTAATGGGGAATTCATTCCAATATTACGTCTAATTTTCTCGCAGCTTGCATCACAATTTGGCCCCAATATTATCGCGCAATCGATATTCTCCTCGGCAACGAGAAGGAAATATAACATGGGCGTTCGCCATATCGTTATCCGATGAACAAAAAAAAAGATACCGCGCCCATTTCAAGTACATCGACGTCGAAACACTCTCAAACGTGTCTTGGCAATTTGAAATTACCATTGGCATATAATTTGCCGTTTAATTTTGTGCAAATTAATATAAATTATTTATTCATTTGTCCATTTCAATCGTTGATCAGCCATTGGTTACTACATAATAGCAAATGGAGACCAGGAAGCAAAGGTTTCTTTAGTGGGGACGAAGAAATCAATATTCGTCATTACACCTAAAATAAAATAAAATTATTTTTAGTTTAATTCATTTTCCTTCTGATGATTAATAATTAATCGATTTATTAACAACATTGATATATTAATGATTGCTATTTAAATATAAATAATTGATATATTAATAAAATATTAAATCATCGAATTTTTTGCTTTATAAAATCGTGTTAAAAATTATTGAAATGTTAAATTACCGGTTATATAAAAATATGAAAATTCTAATATTTCAATTTATATATAAATTCTTTTATGTATTCTAATAGTACATAAATTTCTTTGGGGTCAATTGATGACACTCTTCACTTGCATCAGTTATTATTACATAATAATTGTGCATGCGCGTTTGATAGTTAATAACAGAAATAAATTGTAAGATCAAACAAATTGCTTTAAAAAAAAAATCCTTTTTTTATATTGATAATTCTTCGCTTACATATGCAAATATATCTATATATATTACATATACATAGATATAAACTTATATACATGTTTCATTGATCGATGCGCATCATTTTTGCACCTTTCTTTTTGTCCATTTGTCTTTTTTCAAGCCGGAAAGAATTTTCATCTTCAACATAACCTATAAAAAAAAATCGAAAATATGTTTATTCTTTTTTTTTTTAATATTATCATTGTATACACTTCTTTTATGTAAATTAACATGGTATGTATGTATATAAATGCTTATATATTCGCGCATGTCGTATGAATAGAATATGGGTAAAATGGTAAATTTCTAACCTCAAAAATTTCATTATTGTTTTTTCATAATTATTGACTGAATTTTATCGGAAAAATTTCTGCAGTACACATGAAAATATTATTTTCAATTGGAAAATTAATTTGCATTGTTTGCACATAACAAGAGTGAAGATATATAATTTATATATGTGCACAGACAGCACATTCAATTTAGGCCAATTAACTGTCGGATCGTAATTGCTTGAGAGTGTTTAGTGATATCGAATCGTCTCGTAAATGCGAATGATAAATTGTCATTGTGGTTTTATTATTTAATTAAATATTGTATGAATAGCATAGAGATGATTTTTATTATTACAGATAAAATTCAATATGAATATATTTTTGAAAAATTATCCCAGTTTGTGCTGCCATTACGTGATTTTTCCGAAGCTTATAGTGACTTTTACCGATTGTTGGTAATTTTTGACCGTTATGAAATATCGAAATGTTTTTTAAATTTAAATTTAAATTCAAAAAGATCTTTTCAAGCATCATTGCTCATTTATAAAATGAAATGATATATTTCTAAAATATAATAATGAATATATGAGATTTATTGGATTGTAATTAAAGTAATTAAATTGAATTAATTTCAGCTAAAATTTTGCTGTTTTACGTTATATTTTATGGAGTATTATGTGGATTTTTTGGTGCAATGTTAACTGTATTCTATCAAACACTCGATCATAAAGCACCAAAATGGCAAATGGAGGCGTCATTAATTGGTAATAATCCAGGACTTGGTTTTCGACCAATGCCACCAGACAGCAATGTTGAAAGTACACTTATTTGGTATAAAGCAAGTAATAAAGGCAATTATGAACATTGGACATCAGCTATTGACGAATTCCTTACACGTATGTGTCAATTATAAGTATTAAAATTGCCAAAAGTATTTTGATAATGCTTAGAATTTTGAGGTTATCATGATTTTATTCTTTCTCGTTTAATTTATTTTTCTTTGAGTTTAGAATATCAGCCACCAAAACCAGGTTCAACTGGTACTGCTGCTCAAACACAAGCTGAACACAGAGTACATTGTGACTATGGTAAACCAGCACCACCAGGCAAATCATGTAACGTTGATCTCCAGAAATTTTCACCATGCACAGGTGAAAAAGCTTACATGTATCCGGATTATCAACCATGCATATTCTTGAAGTTGAACAAAGTAAATATATTTTACATATTATGATCTATTAATTAATAATTAATTCATATGTTATAGAAATTTATTGAAAAAAAATTGAGGTTATGTTTCAGAATATTTATTTTAAATGGTTAAATTAATTGGAAGTAAAATTAAAAAATGTATGGATAACATTTTTTAACAGGAAATTTGTTGATTATTATTATTACTATACAAAGTTGATTTAATTAATTAATTAATTATGTGAAATTTATCAATTCTGTAATAAATGTATATTATATTTAATATTAATTTTATTTCTTTTTTTATTTAGATTTTTGGATGGTTACCACAATTTTATAATGATACGGAAAATCTTCCGGATAATATGCCAAATGATTTGAAAAATCGTATTAAAACTGCAAAAATGCGTAGTCCTGAAGAATTACAAACAATTTGGGTATCATGCGAAGGTGAAAATCCAGCTGATATTGAAAATATTGGACCAATTCAATACAAACCACGCTCAGGATTTCCAGGATATTTTTTCCCATACGCCAACAGCCCAGGTTATCTCAGTCCACTCGTTGCAGTTTGGTTTGAATCGCCGAAACGTAAGTTTTTATAATTTTTTAATATTTTTTTCAGTACACGGAGAAAATTTTATTTAATCTAATCTTGAATTTCATGTTGATTTTATACGTTTAATAATATTGTAAAAATAAACTTGGGATATTAGGAAAGTTTGATAATTTTTTTTATCAAATGCTTGATAACGTTTTGATAAGTATAATTGATTACCAATTAAAGTACAATCAAGCGCAATTAGGATTAATTAAAAAAAAATTCAACATTAATTGTTAACGAATCGGTTTCTTTATTCATTTTAATATTTCTAATTTTCTCTGTGCAATAGGAAATAATTTAATTCAACAAAAATTATTATTATCGTTGTCTCTCTATTCTTTCAGGCAATGTTTTAATTAATATTGAATGTAAAGCATGGGCTCGCAATATTATTCACGACAGGGTTGAAAGGCGCGGTTCAGTTCATTTTGAATTGATGGTCGATTAAATTAAATTATCAAATTTTTTAGTTGACGCTTCAACAACTAATTATTATTACGAATATTTGAACGACCACCAACGTCTTTATTAATAAAAAAAACGAGAAAAAAAAAGAAAAAAAATAAATAAACAAGAACAACGCTTTATCAAAAAATTAAAAAAATTATTAAAAAAAAAAAATATAGAAAGCCGGCTAAATTTACTTATACTGATCATCCCTGCAGATTCTCAGCTTTGATTTATAACTCAAAATGGTGGTCGATTCTTCGTCTTCAATATTTCCTCACTGCCGTGATACAAAAATAATTATTATTTTAAAAATCACACAGAAATTTCTAATTTTCTTGCAAAAGAAATTATAATAATTGAAACAAATAAATTCTCGGTGAGCACAAAATGTAATAAGACAAAAAAAAAAGTGGACGATAAAAGTTGAATAACTAAATAAATTGCACAAAACATAAGGAAATGAAGACATAACCTCAAAATGAAAAATGAATGCAATAAAAATAATTAAAGGCTGATGGAATATTAATTTGTTTGTCTGAGGGATGATCAGTTTTTCATTGCAAAAATAGCGATTAACATAATTAATTCACAATGAAATGAAGAAATAAATAAATAAATAAAAGAACAAAATGAATATATTATAATTGGCGAGTTATCCGCTTCTTCGTATGAGCCCAAGTGGAAAAAAAATGTTGTATGCATATTGTGTTCTCAAATTAATTATAATAATTTTTTCCAATGATAAATAATTGTTAGTTGTATATTGGATGAATTATTGTTATCTTAATTCATTGATTATATACATAAATACATACATACATAAATACATACATACATAAATACATACATACATAAATATTATGTATATATGAGATGTCTAATTTGGCGAAGAAAAAACCAAAAAATAAAATGTGAAATGAAAAAAATTTTAGCTGTGAGTGTGCGCGCAGTTTATTAAATAATTAATTAGCAGATGAATTGCCATGTATTTCGTAGATTTATTGTCCATTAGAATTTGTCTGATGCAGCAATAGCGCAAAAAATTTAGGCAGAAATAAAATGCGGCACGCAAAAAAAATTAATTTAATTAATTAAAATGAAGATAAAAAATAATAATTATATGAGGCAAAATTGTTAATGGTCGCATTGGAATTACAAATGAAAATATAAATATTATAATTTATTTATAATTATAAGTGGAATTAAATGCATAAATAAATAATGCACGTGAGCCAAAAGATGAAAAAAAAAAATTAATTGAATAAAATTAAATTTAATTCTCAAGCCTAGACACACAATGCGAGCAATATTTATAAACAAATTAATATTGATCACCGCATAAAACAATTATAATTAGAGTAATGAAAAAAAGAGTAAAATAAAAAAAAATTAGAGAAAAAAAATAAACAACACAAACACACGAACACAATCGTATTTATAATAGTTGAGTAATAGGAAGTAAAATGAAAAAGAAATATATATAAATAATTAAATAAACTTAGGCAAAAATATGATTGTTTGGAAAAATCTTAAAAATTGAAAGCGACGAAAAAAAAAATTTTTTAATGCATTCGACCATCAGAAAGCATAATTTAGAATATTAATAATAATTATAATGTTTATGCCGCCATTTGCATATAAATAAATGAAAAATATAAACGAAAATGAGGAAAAAAAGAAAAAGTAATTAACTAATCAACGATAAAATGAAGTAAAAAAAACGCCAGATAATTTTTTGCGGCATTGCATCATTTCACTTTTATTAATTAATAATTTATAAGTTATGTGATTATAAATATTATTTAAATTTATATTTTATTATAATGCGTATATGTACATATATATGTATTATAATTTCAGATGGAACTAATTTTATTTATTTATTATTTATACGATCATTACTAATTATAGAAATGTTTTGGCTCATCAAAAATATCCTGAGCAAAGTGAAAAAAAAAAATTACTAAATATAATTAATACTTGAAATAATGATACATTTTAGGCAATTATTATCAATAAATAATTAATCATTAAATAAAGAACACGCGTTGTGGATATAACATAACACATTTACTTGACCTATTTATTGTCATTTATTAAATTACCATTAAAAAAAAAAGAAAAAAAAATAATGAGGGAAATAATAAAAATTAAAGAAATAAAAAATTCAATAAAATAAATGCATTGTTCTTTAAAACAAATAAATAGAAATTAAATTATGTGAAAGATTGAATAAATGAATGAATGAATGAATGAATATAATTGAATTAATTCAGTTAATTAATTAATCAATCATTTATCATTAACAAAATTAATGAAATTATAATTATACTGAACAGTGAATGAAATAAAAAGCTCGGTATTAAAATTCATTTACATAAAACAGTATAAATAATTACACAATCGACAACACACGTTGAATTTAATGCAAATGTTTAATTTAAAAATCATTTTGCACACATGACAAAATGCTGTGAGCGATGACGCATTTTGTGCTATAAAAAAATGATAAATATATGTATCAAGGCGATAATGATGACTTTAATTCAATTATACAATCACGAATATAAACATACTGAAAACTTATATCAATAATTTTTATCATCAAACAAATTTGATAACAAAAATTTCCCCAACAGCAACATAACCTCAAAAACAAAGTCGAATAAATTAATATCAACACTATGAAACAAATATATATAATAATCCATCTTACAATCTCAAATAATATATATATAAAATTACATATATTTATTTAGTTCACTTCGAATTAACATATATAAAAAGTATCAGTTACAATGCTTAACCTCAAAATTATTATTAACTGCATAATTCAAAAATTACATTAAAATTATTTTAGGTAACAAAAAAAATAAATTATTTTACACGAATATATTAATGTATATATAGTTTTATTCAAGATCACGATAATTGCGAGACAGGATGCAGTCAATTCAAATATATATAAGCTCCTGTGTTTCTCTCTCTATCTCATGTGGTGTGTGGGTGACAATAGAACATATAAAATATATAATTTGACAAACTAGTTACACCCGGCTTATCCCTACAACCAAATATATAATAGGAAAATCACTTGCAATTCTAATGATCATCCATGTACACATAAAATTAATTATATATTACATTGTACAATTCTCTACATAAATAGTGTCCCAAAAGTCACGCAACAAGTAACACTCTGTCACCATATAAAATCATGCGTAAATTTTGGGACACTTTTTATATACATAAATTATACATAACAAATACATAAAACTGATATTTAATGATTGATATATATAAAAAAAGGTCTTTAAATATATAATAACATGAATTTAATTGATTTTTTTCGGATTTATATTGCAGTTGAGAATAATAATTTGAGGTTATGTTTTAATTGTCGTATAAATATTATGAAATATTTTATTTATAAATGATCTGATGTGAAAATATTATTATAAAGCTTGGTAAAAAGGTTTTATGTAGTGGGGGAGAAACCGGAAATAGGTGAGAAAAGTGGGAGAATATGAATGTAAGAGTGTAAGAGGGGAATAATGGGAAACTTGTCTCGTATTAGACCAACCGGTTAACGCCTCGGTTGATTCATTCGTGTTCCAGGTTGTGTTTTGTGTGTGCCTTATTAGTTTGTATAAAATTGGAATAATATTAATCAATATTTTTTTTATTATTATTAATATTAATAATCTATATTTTATATAAAAATTTATGTGGGATTCGGCAGGATTTAATATTTAATTAACAGTGTGTAAATATCTGCGTATTTTTATATTTATAATTGTCGGTGGTGTTTATTATATACAACAATGGTGGTAAAAAGAGATTTAGTAACGGAATCGATGAATCCGTATGAAAAACCACCAAGTCAATCAGTAAAATCATTTATTTATAATCCAGAGACTCGTGCCTTTATGGGCAGAACTGCAAGCAGTTGGGGTAAGTTAAATATTTTATTAAATAAATTAAATTTCATATATTTATCATAATATTTTGTTGTCGATAATGCAAATATCTGCCGCGCCCATTTTTATATTGCCATAGTAACGCTTGTGTGTATGTGTATATTTTTTTTTTGTATTTAAAAATGATTTTATAAATTTTTTAATTTTACAATTTATAGGTTATGTTTCCATGTATGTATGAATGAATCATTGCAATGTCAATTATACGACAATTCATGGTGTAATTTTACTTTTCATGACTCAGTCATGTATTATGACATTAATTATTATTTAAAGATTACTTTCTAATGACTTTAATTTGTGAATTTACGCCCAAGCGCAGTCAGCGCCATTCAAACATAACCTCACTTTCATATTATGGTCAATGAACTTGTGTTGCATTTTATATCATTTAAATACCCTTTGTCTACATAAAACCTATTTAAACATTACTCTACAATGACTTTAACTCAATAATGATAATAATAATTCACAAATATTTAAATTTAAAACAAAAAAAAATTTTTAAATTGCAAAAATTCTGCATACAGATTTATCGTAATTATGAAGCCTTTTTTGATCAGAATATGAAATTTATTTATGGCTTTTGTATATACACAATGAAGCTCACTAAGTATATTTTATTGTTAAATTTTTATTTATATTTATATGTAGATATATATGTGTTGAATTTCATTTAGAGGTTATCCATATAGTTGTATATATTTAATACATTACCACAAATGCAGGAAGTATGAGAATAAAACACAAAAATGATGTAATAACAAAATTTTTGAGTACGTATAATGTGTCGGTGTTGAATAGCAATTGTTCAATGTCCCTCGTTCGTATAATGTGTGCAACAACGAGGTCAATTGGTATTAAATGGTAATATTACTGACATTACGTAAATGCATATATGTACAGTAGGGTAACACCGAAAAGGGAACACCTATATGTGCATTTTCATTGTATAAACTTTTATTATATACCAAAAACAAATCAGGTATTATCCAGGTAATTCATTCTGTATGCTGTAATGATGAATTGAAATTTTAATTATTGTATGAATATAGAAAAAGAAATTAAATTTTTTTTCGAGGTTAGTTTACCACAATTGATATTAATTTTATGTATCTTATGACAGATTTATGTATCACATATTGTATATTCACACTTGTGATGTTGAAATGTGATATATTTTATGTATATAAATTTAATTTGACCTTGGCAGTTGGTCACATTGGATAAACACATAATTGAATTGCTCCACTTGACATGGTCGATTTTCATCCTCAGATAAATTGAACCCTGGGTTTAAATGTTAATTAATTCCAATTGAATATTATTCTATAATAATTATCACAACTATATATTTTTAATTTAATCAAATGTTTATATTATTTGATTTGAATTATCTTTTTTGCATTATTATAGGGAAAATTGGATTATTCTATTTAATATTTTATGGAGTATTGGCAGCACTTGTGGCCATTTGCTTTTGGGGATTTTTTCAAACGATTGATCCAAGACGACCAAAATGGCAATTAGATCGATCAATAATCGGCACAAATCCTGGTAATATTATATTAGTATTATTATTAATATTTATTTGTTTATTTAATTGTAAAAAAATGAATTCAATATTTTTTTATTAATTTTTTAGGGTTAGGATTTCGTCCAATGCCATATGAGGACAATGTTGAGAGTACGTTAATTTGGTTTAAAGGCAGTGATCGTGAAAATTATAATTATTGGGTTAATTCATTAACAACATTCCTTGAAGGTTTGTATTTAATTAATATTTATTTGTAAATTTTATTTTATTTTCATTGAAATAATTTTTATATTGTTTTATTAATTTTCTTCAGATTATAAAAAACCTGGTAATACACCTGATCGCGGTACAAATATTAAAATATGTGATTACAAATCACTGCCAAATCCTGGCCAAGTTTGTGTTGTTGAAGTACGTCAATGGGATCCTTGCACTCAAGAAAGCTATTTTGGATACCACAAATCAAGTCCCTGTGTCTTTTTGAAGTTAAATAAGGTTGAAAAAATTTGTATTTAATTACTTGAATGAACAAAGTTATTTTTTTTAATTAAATACTTTTAAGAATATTTTTTGATGATGTGTTGCTGATAAGACTTCTTAGAAATTTATAATTTTATTAATTTTATCACTAAATTGCGAAATTTCTTTTTTAAGATTTTTGGATGGAGACCAGAATTTTATAATGACACTGCAGGATTACCTGACAATATGCCAAGATCATTGAAAGATCATATTTCCCATTTGAATGCCACTGATAGTCGTCAACTTAATACAATTTGGGTGTCGTGCGAGGGTGAAAATCCAGCGGATCAAGAGCACATTGGACCTATTCGTTACATTCCACGACAAGGATTCCCAGGATATTATTATCCATTTGAGAATTCACAGGGATATTTGAGCCCACTCGTTGCCATTCACTTCGAACGACCAAAAAGTAATTATTTAGAAAATAAAAGAGTAATAAAAAAAAATATTTTACTAATTTTTTCATTTTTTAAATCTTTTTTTAGCTGGGATCCTCATCAATGTTGAATGCAAAGCCTGGGCTCGGAATATAATTCACAATCGACATGATAAATTAGGTTCAGTACATTTTGAACTTTTAATTGATTAAAATAAAAACGAAAAGAAAAAAAAAATTTTATAAAAGGAAAAAAAAATTGTTTTATTTTAATGAATTTAAATTACAAATATTAATTATTTTATTATTCTCTTTTTCTCTTGTACGGGATTGAGAGATTTTTTTTTTGTTTGCAATTGTAAATAATGGTCGGTAATAAGTGACAATTTTAATGTCCATTTCGCATATTTGAATCTCATATATTGATATTTTACAGTAATTACAAATTAAGACCTCGTGGGTTAGATATATTATTTGTTTATCTTACATGATAAATAAAATCTTTAAATGACATAAGACAAATGTCAAACGTATTATTATTGGAACAATAAAAAAAAAATAGAAAAAATAAATGATCAAAATTTGCATGTGCTTTATACAAATTTACAAATTTATTTATAAATCTATTATTAAAGGAAACAAAAAATGTTTAATAAACTTGTAACAATTTGAAGACATATATACAGATTATTATTTCGTTTCTCGTGCAATTTTCATTCATAAATAATAACAAATATATATTTACTATTTTCACAGAAAGAAAAAAAATAAATAAAACGAAAATTATTATTTTTCTGAAACTTTCAGAACTTTTGTGTTATTAAAATGATAGTTGCATGTTTCAAAATGTAAATTTAATTTAAAAAATATTTTTTATTATAGATTCATATTGTTATTGATTTTAATTATTTTTTCTTCTTGACTTGATTGTTCAGCTGTAATAATTTTTAACCCAGAGTTTGGCACAAAAAATTGGCAGTAAATCTTTCATTTTATCACGATATATTACTATCATATATTTAAATATATACATACATATCTTATGAAATGAAAAAAATTTATTAATTAATCATTTATCAACAAATGAAAGAGAACAACTCCGAATTGTTCGCGGACATCATGTTTAATATTTTTTGCCCATGCTCGACACTCAATGTAAATTTCTTTATTACCTGAAATTTCATAAACAAATATATTAATTATTAATTATTATTACTTATCATACATATATCGAATTTTAAAATAAATACTTGTTATTGTAATTATTAACAAATATTCATTTTAAGATTTAATTTTTGTCATAAATATTTTTTTTTTCTATTAATTATTATTTATTATGGAATATTTATGTTGAGATTAGATTGAAGAAAAGGGGAAATTATATGAATAATTAATGCATTTATTTCAACGTACGTTGGGGTCGGCGAAAATGAACTGCGACCAAAGGACTTAGATAGCCTGGAATATTTTCATAAGGATAATAAAAACTTGGGAATCCTTGAGTTGATGGATAATATTCAATTTCGCCTATAGCTTCATCGTCATGAGCTTTTCTTCCTTTGCAACTCAGCCAAATTGTGTTTGATTCCTGAGGATAGAGAGTAAATAATTAAATTTTATATGTAACTACATTTTTTTTTAATTCTTCCAGTTTGATATTTTATTGTTTTTCTATTTACCGATGAACCATTGAGAGAATTAATTTTTTTCACAAGACTTTCAGGCATTTCAGGTGGTAATTCATTTGTATCATTGTAAACTTGTGGAGTCCAACCGATTATCTGAAATATTCAATAACTACAAATTAGAAAAGAAAAAAATTTATAAAAGGAAATTTATAAAATTACCTTATTGAGCTTGATAAATATACACGGGGATGAATTATTGAAACCATAACCTTCTTCCGATGTACATGGACCCCAATCAGACACATCAACATTACAAGTCATTCCTTTCCTTGCTTTTTGTTTATAATTACATATTTGTTGATTACGTCCGCCATTAATTAACCTCGATGAATTTTTATAATCTAAAATCGGTAAAATGAATGAATTATAAAAAAAATAATTCATATATAATATTTGAATAGATAAATAATATAATAATATTCGTCATCAGATATATTTAAATATTTCATTTCCCAAAATTAGTCGGAACCAAGTAATTTTAAATTAAAGAAATAAAATGGAACAACATAACCTCAAATAATGATTAATTCATTCTTGAACTAAATTAATCATTAATTATTAATACCTTCGAGGAATTTATCAATAAGATCAATCCAATATTTAACTTGAGTTTCATTAGATGAACTGTAAGAAATAAATAATCCACTATCATCCATAGGACGAATGGCTAACCCTAAAAATAGAATAAATAAAAAAATTATTTTACAATAATTAATATCATAAATATATAATTAAAAAATTATATATTAATAATAATAATTGCATTTGTGTATAAAATAAACCTGGATTCGTTCCAATTAGGCTTTCATCAAGAATATATCTTGGACGTTCATCGCTCAATGTTGCCAACATTGCTTTCATACAAATTGCAAATAGTACCGATAAACCACTGAAAAATACTATATAGAATAAACCCGTGATACCTGTAACAATAGAAACAATTGAATTATCCCGAAGAATAAATAAAGGAAAATAATTTATAGAATAGAATAATTGTTTAATAATTAATTGTATGAGTTATTGAATTTTTAAAATTCATTTATGTTCAACGGTTAATTCATTTTTTTTTATTAGGTTGGCCAATCCGAAAATACATTTGCGGCAAAGATCCAAGAAACTCAACTAAATATAGAATGAAAAAAAATTATTGAATTTCACCAGAGAGTTATAAATAAATCGACAATATTTTATTTATCCATATAATAATGGATTGAATGATTCAAGGTATGAAATTAATATAAATCATAATTATTTATTAATAATTTTATATTCGAATTTGAATACCACACTGGGGATTTGAAATAACCGTTAAATTAAACGTGTTTTCACCTATTTCGTCATTCAGAATATTTCGTAACTAAATCTGAAATTTTATTTCATTTTTTTTCACTCATTCATATTTATATATAGAATTTTTTTTTTCTTGTTATCAGTTGTGTATTTAATTAACACGAGTTTCCTAATTTCCTTTGCACTCGTGATCAAATATTTATTTAAGATATTAATATAATAATATCAGTGAAGAAATAAGAAAGAAAAAAATGATGTCATATTTTCTTCACTTCAATTTTACTTATAAATAACTTTGAAAACATTTTTTTAACAATTATGAGAAACAATTGATAACGATAAAAAGTAACAATTATATTTTATAGTTTTTTTCTATCATTTCAAGGCAAAGATAAGAATGAAAAATTCAACGATTATTTATCATACACAACAATATAAAATTCCCTAATCGCATTGGCCTAATTTATCATTAACTTATTATATTGACGTACATTACAATTAATGATAAGAAAAAAATAAAATATTAACAGCATCAGTCTGTATAAAATTTATTCCTGTCAAGATAATGAAAAAAAAAATCGATATCAAACTTTCAAGAATTTTAGAATGTATCAATTTTTTTCCTTCATTCGTAATTAATTTATTTACATGTTATATAAAACGTATCTTGAATATTCAGAGCAATTAACAAATTGATTCGTGTGCGTGGATAATAAATAAATAAAATGAAGCAATTCCCCGATCATGATATAAATAAAAAATGAAAAAGAAAAAAAAACGTAAGGAATTACGCAGTGTAATCTGGTATCTCTTCGAACACTGAAGTCCTTGAGACACACACAGAACATGTATGAACAAGTCTTTGGTGTGTTACGACAGGTCAGACTTTTGATATTTATTCGCCCCGCTCCATTATAAATAAACACCTTGATAAATATAATTAAATAAATAATAAATATGACGAATATAAGTATTACTTTCAGGAGAAAAAAAAGTTTATCACGTGTAAACATTGTAATGGCATGAATAAAAATGATAAATAGATTAGAGGAAGAATCAATGAAAATAAACGTCGAATTTAAATTCTAGTTATTAATTAAAAATTATTAAATAAATATTTATTTCATTTACCCCATTGTCTTTTTGTTCTTGTGAGAATTGTATTTTCTTCTGGATTGTAAAGACAATTTTTAAATATTTGCCATCGAGTTCGATAAACTGGAATACGCATGTATTCAGATTCATAAGCACCATTAATCATTGGTTTAGTTTTTTCATCCATTATTGATAATTATTTGATATTATTTACTTAATTATTTATTCAATTAATTAATTAATTGATAATATTGTATTAAGATTTGGTATTTTTATTTAATATCACTCGCGTAATAGAATTAATATATTTTTTATTTCAAATTATCTCTTCATATTAAATTTTAGTTATTTAATTTAAACTATAATTTTTTTTTTATTTATAATTAACTGGAGATCGATTAGAATTTCTAATTGCTTGTGAGTTTAATAGTAAAGCAGTTCAAACTGTTGTCTCGACTAATGCCGAATGAATACTGAAAGCTATTTATTACGATATCACGCGCGCGTTCTCCATCTTTTATTTTTTTTTCTTTTCAACATTTCACGCCCCGCCAGACTTTATGAGTGTGAAAGACAATAAAAAGAATGTAAGCACAACATAAACTCATTATACCACACACCAGTATTATCATAAACAATTATATTGTTAATTATAATGTTTTGATGTTATTTTTTTTTTCATTTTAAAGACCATTCAACGGATTTTAATAGTTATATTTAATTATTATTATATTATTTCACTATTAACGATAATATAATAGAAATCTTGAAGATAAATTCATTTAAGAATTTATTTATTTAAATAATAAATAGAAATTTCTATTTATTATTATTTATTTTTTTATCTAAGAAATTTAGTTGATTACTATTTGAAAATCTAGTGTATGACTTTCATCCTGATGAATATTTTCTGCCCAAGTGTAACATTCAACAGTTATTAATCTGTTGCTTGTTATATTGTTGAACTTTAATGCAACAATTGGTGATAAATATTTATCGTGTCCTGTAAATGGAAAATAATGAACAGGAAATCCAGGTTTTGGTAAATATTCAATTATTCCAATGTGATCTTTGTCATAGTCTGTTACACCATCGCAAGAAAGCCACACGTGAGGCTGAAAAAAAAAATTAATTGATATGAATATAAATTATTAATGAATAAAATATATAAAATTTTTTTTCTTATGATTTTCTAACTTTTTCTGTTATTTTTATGATTGATTTCAAATCCGTTGGCATATTATCCGGCAATTTCGAAGTGCGATTATAATAAATTGGAACCCAATCGAATTTCTAGAATAATTAACAAAAAAAAAATTATTTATATAAATCATCTAATTATTAATATTAATTACTATATCGAAAAATTAATTGATATCAATTTATGTTCCTAGAATTTATTTTCAAGCGAAAAAATTGCAAATAATTTTCTTACTTTGTTAAATTTAAGATAAATACATGGTTTATATGGTTTGGAATATCCATATGGTAATTGTGAACATTCTTTAAGTGATTTAATATCAAAAAAGCATGGTTTTACTAGTGAATTATGTTTTAAAGATTCTTGATCACATTCGACATCATAATTCGATAAATTCTGATTATAACCTAAAAAAAATTTTTTTTTGTCATTATAAATACAACTATAACTATAAATCCTCCATTAATAATTGACAAAAATTTAAATTCAGCAACTAATATTCATTATTAAACTTTAAGTAACAATATATAAATCAATATTTAATATTTAATAACCATTTAATAAATCATCTATTAGTGTTATGTATTTATTCGTGTTTGCTTTATCATGATCTTGACCCAGTAAAATAAATGGTGAAGCAAGAGATATTTGAATATTTGGCGTTAATCCAAGTCCTGTTCAATGAATAATATA
>JAQQBR010001836.1:1444394-1470420 GCA_030347285.1 Microctonus hyperodae
AGAATAAATACACGATATTTTTTTTTTTTTTTGTAATATTGTTTATTTATATTAACGGTATAGGAAACAATTTCAAGTACAAATATATAAATAAATAAACAGAGATTATTATTCTTAAATTTAATATAAAACAATTTTTTTAATAATTTTTGCGTCTTTATTACATTATTTTCTTATCATAATTTATTATTTGTTTATTAATATTAAATAATATGTATGTAAAAAAATGTAAATATATATTGTATTGAATTAAAAATTTTTAAAAGAAAATTTCAAGTAATTTTTTCTTTTAAACATTTTATAATAATAATTAATATCACACCCACATAAATAAAATAAAAAATGAAGAAATATGAAAAATATAGAGAAACAATAATTACACACATATGGCTAATGTAAATAAAAAATGTTGATTTTCAATAATTATTTAAGCGTATATACATATAATAAAATTTTTTCATCTACATATAAATTAAATAAATAATATAAATTACATATATAAAAATAAATTGATCAAAGAATATAAAATTTAACTTTATCATTAAATTATTCTTATCATATTATATTATAAATAAATTAATTGATAAATATTCAAAATTATGATTAGTGACAAAATGAAAATAGGATTAAAACAATGGTACAATAAATTATAAAAATATAATTAATCATCAAAATTTATGATAGTGTCGTAAAATAAAATTAATATTAAAGTCACTTTTATTTTTCGCTGTGTGCATTATTAAATAGAAAACACGGCCTAAATACTGTAAATACACACTTGTACATAAAGTACACGTGTGTATTTATTACATATGTACATGTGCAATAACTCTGTGCGGGTCTCTCGATACATATAAATGTGTTTTTGTTCTCTTGCAATAATTCAACATCGTACAAGCATTGAAAATACTAGTTTCTATTTCTTCACAGTCGTATCAACAATTTAATTATAAAACTTATGATTAAAAATCTTTCACATAACTAATAAACAAAAAAAGTAAAAACATAATCAATAAATAAAATTGCATTTAGTGATTGAATAATAATTTACAACATGAATATAAAATTGTTAAATGTGCGACACTTTCGTGTTGGAGTTTCATTTATAAATTCGTTAAATTTTCAGTTACAATTTTTTAGTAATTGCAAATAATATTATTTGAATTTTATTTATTTATTGATAAAATATAAATGGCATTTTTTTGTGAACGTTGTGAATATAACTTGCGAATGTTGAAATTAATTCTTTTATTAATTATTGTGATTATTGGACTTATTATATTTTTTAGTGTATTTATATATATTAATCACAATGTTGATTAATATGATAACATTCTGATGTCGATTGATAAATTATATTTCATTCTATTGTTTGAATGACTAATGAGGGAATTTATTAGGTATAATAATGATTTAATAAATAAATTTAGCCAATTATTTGTTTAATAATGAACTAGCGAAATATACGTTGTTGAAGGTGATAGTTATGAAGGCCAAGCACTAAATGCTGATAAATATTACGTGCCACGTATTGAATTATATTATTGTTATGACGCAAAAACATATGGTTAAATATGCAAAAAAAAGAAAAAGAAAAATTAATACACAGAGTATGTGTGCACTATTCTATTTATGTTAATAACTATTTACAAAGGCAGAATTTGAACAATAAAATAAAGTTTGAATATATTCGAATTTATCTGTGTACATTGAAAGACCATGACATACATTAATTATATGGCTACATTTTGTTGCAATGTTAATTTGTTAGTTAGAAATAATTGATGTTTAATAATATAACTTTGTCTAATGATTTATTTGTGAATTTTGTTATTTAATTTTGAGGTTAGGTATTGATGATTTGAATTAATTTGTTGTTAATTATTTTATTTAAAGGATGATTTGTACATTTGATGGTTTATTATGGATTGCAAAATGGCGGGAATGACTAATGAGATCAATCAACAAATGATAATAAGGCGTTCAAGTTTTGCATTGAGTTTGCCGGCAAATTTAGTTGTTGATTCAGCAAGAAGAAGATTAAGTAATGTTAGTGATGCTGTTTCAAGAAAAATATCACATACAATTGGATGGCGAACAGCTTCGTCTTCAAATGAACTTATTGTTCGCCAGGTATAATAATAATTAATAATTTTTATTCATTAAGTATTTTATATAAAACTCTCTGAAGAATGTTAAGTTATGTTTGGAAATTTTATTTAATATTTTAGATGAAATTTGATTGAATTATCCATTGATTTAATTGTACAATTAAATAATTAACTGGTAATAATTTATTTTATGAATTTTAGGATGATTTATTTAGATTATTTCAAAAATTTTGAGGTTAGGTATTTCGATAGAAGAATATTAAGTTAATTATATTATTTATTTATGATAAATAAATTAATTTATTAAATTGAGAATTAAAAATGATGAATTTTTAAATATTTATTGCAACTCAATCTATTAAACTTGAATAAAATAAATAATTAATTCTATTTTAAATATTCTCATGTTAAATAATTTTTTTCTTCTTTAAATAATGCAAAATAAATTTTTTTTATTCAATTTCAGGGTTCTGCATTGTGTGGACAGTTCATAAGAAATCGTTTAAAACGCTCTGGAATATATCAGCGTAAATTAGGATTGAAAAGAATGCGTAGTGCACTAATGTCAAGTGATTCATCAGTAATTGATGATGTATTTCCAAGTTGATACACCTCAGCAATGAATTGGAAAAAATGCATCCAAATTTATTTAATAGAGTTGCACGACAAGTTGGATGCGGTCATTTTTCAAATGAACAAACTGCATCTGAAGTTATAACTGATATTGCACGTGAAATATTACGCTGTGGCCCAATGACATGGTGTAAAATTGTTGCATTATATGCAGTTACTGGTAGTGTTGCAATTGATTGTGTCCGTCAAGGTAAAGCTGAATTTATTCCATCAATTCAATGTGCAATGACTGAAGTACTTGAGGAGGATTTGGCAATGTGGATTCAAGCAAATGGCGGCTGGGTAAATTTATTATAATTTATCCTCCGAAATATTTTACTTGCATGATAAATTTTTCTTTTTTTATGTTTTAAATATTTATTTATTTATAATTTTAGAGTGGTTTAAGCGTGCGTTGTCGTGCAGTTGAACAAGATTGTGCTTGGCAGGAGCGTGGAATTGTCACATTAATAATTTGTTCAACAATTTTAATTTGTTTTATATCAATAATTTTACGTATTCTTATAATTTGAATTTATATTATTTTATTTATTCTTCTGTGATTTTTATATTATCAACAATTATATCTTCCATTTTATTATCATTAAATTCCAAATCATTTGATTCATTGATAATATTAATCTAAATATTAATTAAAATATTAATAATAATTAATTTATCTTCATTATTAAATTATTCAATAATAATTCATTACCTCGGATTTTGTTTTGTTTATTGTTAATGCAATATAACTTGGATTTGTTTCATTTTTATCAAGTAATTTAAGATAAATTCGACGTGAATCCAAAACTTCATCTAGTAATTTTTTATGCCTAATTGCTAATTCCAACGCTCTTAATTAATAGAATGAAAATAAAAAATTATATAAATTCATTATATATTTTTTTTTCTTCACGATAACAAAATTTAATCGTGAGATAGTTTAATTATTTATTTTATTAATTAACTAACCTGTTCCAGTTGTACATTTGTATATTTATTTTAATCGCTTCACTAACAAAACCATTTTGCAATAAAATTCCTTCAGCTGCCAATAAATCTCCAGCTAAAAGTGACATCTCCGCCATTTTCTCTATTTTGTTTGTTATTTTCTAAAATACAATATAAAAATTTATTCTATTAAAAATACACTGTGAATAGTATGATTAATTTATCAAGAAGAAATATTCCCCTTTAGAACTACTAAAATATATAAATAAATAATTAACATAATTCTAGAATAAATTTCAATTATTTATTCATCATTAAATTCCAAAACAATTATTGAAATAAAAATTGAATAAAAGAATTATTAGTATTAAGAAAATTTACCTGAATTAATTTAATATAATCAACTTTATCATATCTTTCAATAGCAGCGTAAGCTTCTTCAGCAACAATTAATTGTTTATTTTCCGTTGCCAATACTGCCATACAAGTCCAAAGAATTTCATTTTGTGCAATGCGACAAAGTGACAAAGCATCCTGCCATTTATTATTCATAATATGTTGATGCAATGTCGCGAAAAATGTATAAAATGATACGGAAATTAATGCTCCATCACCACGTCTTACAGTTACCATTCCATTTTGTACACTAACAATACTCGGTTGTTTACCAAATTCACTATAAAAAATTAATTTTATCTAATTAATATTAATTAATTTACAAATGATAACAATTTAATATTAAAATTGTAATGAAAAATAATTGAATAAAATTTTCCTTTATAATATAAAAATAAAACAAGGAAAATTCACCTGTTTTCTTTGTCAATTCGTGTTCTGCGAATTATTTTTCGATCGCTGTAATAAACACAATTAGGACACAACCAAATTGACAATGTGGCATCCAACATGGCAGCTAAAACATTAGCATCAATGGCCCAAGCAACACTTGAAACCATTGCAGCTAAATAAATAAATTATATATTAAAATTTTTTCTTCTTTCATAAAATAACATGAAAAATAATTTTAAAAAATCTATACCTATTTTACAAACTCGTCCAAATCCACTTGTTCTTATTGACAACAAAAATAAATCATGATTTTCATCAACAATAGCTAATTGACGATCATTAATTCCACCAATATAATTAATTGCTATTTGAATAATATTATTTATATGCAAATGCGATTGTGATTCAACTGCCGGTTTATTACTCGACAATTCAAGCACATGCAGCACTGAAATATAATATAATAAAAAGAAAGGACAAACTTTTTAATAATAAATTAAGTTTAAAAATTAAATCTACTGAATAATTCATTCCTGAATATACTTTTTTCATTCGTTTGATCTCTAATAACTAATGTGTCTGATGACAATGCAATGCATGGTGAATACAATGGTTCCTGTGTCATTCCCTTCCACTTTGGTACACCCAAAATACGACCTTGATAGCTATACAATGTCACGACATTCCATTCGACTAATAAAAAATGCCTGAATAAATGAAAGTAAAAATTATTTTATCGTCATAATATTTTTTATGTATATTTGAATTTTTATCAACCTTTCTGCTAGTAAAATTCCTGATATTGTACTATTCTTTAAATCAAATATAGCTGGTGTGTTCCAATTGTTTGTTGAATAAATATGGCATTGACTTGGTGTGACAACAACAAGATGATTAAATGAAAATTCTAAATGAACAACTCGATCAGATATTTCAAGCGTTTCAATGTAATCATTACCAACTTCACGTACAGTTATTGTTTTTCGTCGTATTAACGTTGCTTCATAATTATTCCATTCAAGTCTCCTAATTACATGTTTGAATTTTTTTGTTTTAATTATAAATAAATATTTTAATTATAAATTACGAATGAAAATTATACCGATTTATTATGTGAGCAGTTAAAATAGAACCATTTCCACAAGCCATCGCCACTTGTGTACTGTCATTAGACCATGCAATACTGTAAATACTTCCAGTATTAACTTTCTCCAATGAATGTGACCACTTGAATTAAATTAAAGAAATATAATAAATCAATAATAACAGATAAATTAAATATCATCAAAAAAATTAAAATTAAAATAGTTTATTATTAATTCTATACTTACTCCAGTTTTATCACAAAGTTTAACTGTATTATATGAACAAACTGCAAAATTTCGTCCATCAGGACACCAATTAATTGCAGTAATTGGATGTTCACTCATTGCACTACTAAATAATTGATTACCATTATTGTCCCATACTTTATAACGACAATCTTCAGCTCCTGATATAATTAAATTATTATTTTTATTCCAAGACACTGCAAGTATCAATCCTTCATGCGCAAACCACTGTAATAAATAAATAAATAGATAAATTAATTTTTCAAGAATGAAATAAAAATTTTAATTTATTATAATTGTTAGATATTATTTTATTTATTTACCTTGCGTGATTTTGTGCTTGAATTTAATGACTGTAATAATAATTGTGAGCCTTGTGAATATAAAATTGTTGAACAATCAGGACTCCAAGCTGCATTTAAAATTGGTGAAGTCCCATGAACAACTGTTGATCGTAACATTCCAGTTCTTGACCAAATTTTAATTAATCCATCCTCGCCCGCTGTTTTATGAACAGATAAATATTTACATAATTAAATTACAAAAATTTTGATATTATAGATATAAATAAAAATTATATTACTAGTAAATAATGCTGTGCCATCAAAACTCCATTTTCCCATCAACGTTGAGCCTTTATGTGCATCAACAGACTTTTCAATTCGTCCATTTTTATTCACCAAATGGAATTTACCTATAAAATAATTTTTTAAACATCAATAGTTATTCATATATTTTATTTTTTTTTTGTTGCTATTAATTCTTACCATCAGCAGTTGTTATCAATAATATATCTTGCGATTGTTTTTTGATACTTGTACCATTGGTTTGTATTGAACGAGGATGCCATTGCATGTCAGTTGGATAAAAATCATTGGGAAATTGTGTTATCGTTGTTGCATTAACTGAACCACCATCCAAATGCCAACTCAGCAACAAATGATCTTCACTGTAATCAAATAATTATTTATAACTTTCACACAAAATCAATTACAATTTTATTATTAATTATTAAATATATGTTTATTTGTTTATATTTACCCGCAGGAATAAATTTCTTCTGATGAATTCCATCCAATGCATGTAACCATTTTTTTATGTCCATTTTTATTCCACAGAGAAATTTTAAATCTCATATTCCAGATATTTGATAATTAATAAATAATAATAAGCTTGATAATTATTTATAAAACGCAAGAATTGTTCTCTTGCATTGCTCCTGTGTAATAATATTTAATGGCATTAATTCCATTTCGTTTCTATGACAATAATTATTCATCACAAAACATGAAAATCCAAACATAACCTAAAAAATTTTTTTTTCCAATATTAATTTTTTATAAATATAACTGATATAAAAATGACAAAAAAAATATGAAATATATATTTATCATTTGAAAAAGTAGATAAAAACATTTTTTTATTTCATATTCAACATGTATTTAACCTATAAATAATACTACTATTAGTACAAACATCAATATATAATATATATATTTATATACACATATATGTTATGTATATTATTAATTAAATGATATTTTTCAGATCTGTACAGTGAATAAAATTATATTGAATATTATCAACACATAATACAATCTATTTCACATGCAATATTAATTATTATTATTTAATTATTTACAGGTTATGTTGCTCAATTTTTTCTGATTCTTGAATAATATCATAGAATTAATTGTATATCTATAATTTATATTGAATTAATTTTATTCATAAATTAAACAACTTTTTGCAGTGTTAAAATTTTTTTTGTCTTCCTATCTTTACTTCCTAAAGTAAATTTATCATTCGTCATTATAATTGTGCACATTTCTTCCCTATTTAAAAAATTTCCTGATATTCCAAATTACTTCATCAATAATTAAAACAATTTTTAATACTGCTGCTCATTGATACTTTAAAATATTAATTTTTGCAATTAATTATCCACAGATTATATCCTTCCTTTTTAACTTAAATTCAGATCTATAAATATAATTACAATTTATAATTAATAATATATTCATTATTGCAATTTCACAATTGAAATTGAAACTTTGTCTTTTATATTGTTTTCGCTTTAACAATTTATAAATATAATATTATATTTATGTATAATTTATTTATATATTAAATATAAAACACACTGAAAGTATCAAATATAACCTCTAAATATAAATTATTTATATTATAGAAAATATATATTCATACAAACATACACACAGTCTCGTCATGGTAAAATTTGACATGAAAATAAAATTATACAACTTAAAATTATTAAATTAATAAATAATTTACATTATAAATTATATAAAATATTAATATCATTATATAATAATTATAAATTATTAAATTTACAATTTTTATATATTATTGTTCGTTTGTTACAAAAGCAGTGCATTTTAAAATATCTTTTAATATGAAAATGTGAATAATTAATTGATCGCATGGCTATTTCTACGTCTAAGAAATACACGGCTATTAACTGGATAAACACGTGTAAGTAAAATTAATGAGCTACCAAGTGCTAATTTTATTGGCGCATGTCTACCACCAGGTAATCTAATAAAAACTGTTGCAACTGCAGCAACACCATCGTCAGTTGGTTCTACCGCAACTGGCCTAACATCACTGTGAAAATTAACAATTTTATTTCGTCTACCTTTACGCTGCGGTGAATTAGGACTATAAATATTAATATCACGATCATAAAGTATCATCGCTGATGCAAATGGTCTTTTGGCCATGTGCAACATTTCAACAACATGTCGACGACGTGCACGTCTAACATCCGCCGCTTGTTTTGTTTTCCATCCAACAACACAAGCGGCCAAAAATAAAAAGAAACAAGAAAAAAATACCGAGAAAAAAACAAATAAATCAATATGCAATTGATCTTGTCGAAAAAATATCATTCCATATGCAGCACGTCCATTTATATCTGAATGAGGAGTGTCAATAGCACGTAATGCAATGTGAAATTTTGTCTGGCCCAATTCGTGTTTGTCTTGGGGTAAAGTTAATACTAAACGATTTGTTAAATTTCTAATAACTAAAAATGTATTTCGCTGTTCAATTGTAATAAATGTAGCTAAACCAACGGCACTACGTTCCATAACTAAATATTGTGGTCCAGCATTCCAATTTGGCTCTGTAGTTGTTGTAGTTGTTGTCGTTGTTGTTGTCATATTAGCTGGATATGAATAAGAATTATGCGGATGAAATTCAACAATTCTAACGCGATGTAATAATTGATCATCAAACCAATTGTCATAATGATCTTTTCGCCATTTAAATCTCGTATCTAATTCAACATCTTGATAACCAGTTGTTGAATTTAATGTAACGACAAATGAATCATCACGTGGACTTAAAAATAAATCAAGTGCACCTTGTGTTACATCAACCATAACCCTAATATCAACATTCATAAAACGCGGTTGAACCATATAAAATACTGTTTGGCCTGGATTCAATGGTTTTGGTTTCATTTTACATTCGTCTATTAATTTTGAATCGAAGCACATTTTATTATCGACAGTTACTGTTTTGTAACATTGATGTCCCATTGTCGGAGTTCCAGCATAGTTTTCACGACATTTACTACACTGTACCATCCAACATGGTGTACCGACATGAACACCAACATTATTACCTTTGGTTGGTCCACTTGTACACGATGGTTCACTTTCAGTGTTATTACCGCAATTACACTTTTCACCAGTTACTGGATCACATGTAAATCCATGTCCATGACATTCACATCTAAAAATTAATTAATAATAACGCAGTTGAAGTTTATAAAATTGAAATAAATCATTAAAATCATTAAAGTCCATAAATCTTTTTATTTGAAAATTTTAAACTAAAATGTTTGCAATAATTGATAAACAATATAAAATAAATATCAATCAAATTTTACTTACGGTCGACAAACGTCTCTTAAATCTTCAGTTCCTCTAAAGAATCCAGAAACACATTCGCCGCATTTATCTCCCTTAGTATTATTCCCACAATTTATACATTTCGCATTAGCAATTGGACCCTCAACCAATTGTTTAGTCAATAATTCAATGGACATTCGATCAATTGAATATGGATCAGACACCGTCATACTTTCATTGATACAAATGCGTGTGTGTCCATTGCAATATTCTAAACATGGAACACATTGGCCATTATCAGCAGGATTTCCAACATAAAGTGGCTCACATTTATCGCATTGCTGTCCTCTTGTGTTATTATGACACTTTAAACATGCATTTAATTTATCAGGACCCGCACAATTACTGTGTCCATTACACTGACATTGAATCGAACAATTAGCACCGACATAACCAAAATCACAACGACAAACATTTGGTTCAATGCATGTTCCTCTTACACAACCTTGTGTACACATTGGCACGCATGTTTTTCGTGAAAATTCATTTACCGACCATGTAGTTTCATTTTTATAACCATCACCGCATTCGCATTCAAAACCTTCTGGTAAATCCGAACATTTTTCACTTTTAGGCGAACACGTATGATGACCATTGATACACTCATTTTCAGGCGGACATCGAACATAATGCCACGAAAATACTCGTGGAATATCTTTTGATAATTTAATTAATGACGTATCATTGCTTTCATTTACACTTAATTCAGATTCCTGAGGCATTAATGTTGTGATGATTGCTAGAAATTAAAAAAATTAAATTACAAATAATTTATCAAAGTAAAGTAAAATAACTAATAAATTAATAAATAAATAAATTACTCACGTGATTCTGTTTGAGGATTGTGCTGATTATAATGCATTTCACATGTTCCACCAGCAGGATGATCAGTTGGTGCTTCCAATGAACCTTCAGTACAAATTCCCTGTCCGGTAATATTTGTAGAATCAAGCGAACACCAACCGCAATGTGAATGTTTCAAACAAGTGCTGCATTGTTTAAAAACTGAACACGGTTCAGGACAGTGTTCAATATCAGAATTACGTAAAACCAATCCACAAACTCCGCCAGCGCAATAAAGTGGCTGATAAGATGGTGAAATACATTCATTTAATTGTGTTGACCATCGGCATTCATGCCAGCCACCTTCTGAGCCACTTCCACGTAAACAACTTGTACAATCTTTATGATCAGCGCAACGTTTTTCACATTCAGTACTCGCCATTTTGATACTCGAACGTTCAAAGACATCTTTTGATACACAATTCCAATCGTAAATTGGTTCACTTGTCATTTTCAAACCAAATTCTGAAGTTTTTAATATTTGCCGAGTCCAAACGCAATCACCAAGATTTTTACATTTATCACAATCGCTAGCAGGACATTGTCTTTCACCGCATTGTTCAACGTCAGTGATAGATATTTGTCTAACATTACATTTATTTTGTTCATCACAATCCTTCTCCGATGGAATACATTTACCATTAGGGCAATTTGTGCACCATTTACAAACAGGCTCGTCATCTTTATAATGCGGCCATTGTGCCAAACATTCTGTACAACTTTTTAAATTTTGACATTTTCTACTTGCCATCCATTCATAATTACAAAATATACCATTTGAACGTTGTGCTTGAGTGACATTAATGTCACATTTATCATCGTGATTAATTGACAATTGATTTGAAAAACAATACGATGCATTTGTGCCAGATGTAGTTGTTACAGAGCAAAATGAGCAGCCAAAATATTTACGACACGTTGGTTTATCAGTCCATAAATTGCATAAATCATCAGGAATACTTATTTGTGTAACATGACTTTTAATTCCACCATCAAATCCACCGACAACATAAATTATATTTACTTCAGGATCAGCATGGGTCATTGCATGTGCATACGCTGGTGGTGGTGGTGTACCAATTATTTCCGTGTCTTTTGTTATTAAACGTATCCATAAATTACAAGCGTATTTATACGCAATCAATGAATCACTGGTATTATGAGGATTTTGTCGTCCACCAAATATAACCATATATTCTTCAGTTGTCACTGCTGAATGGAGAAATCGTGCTTGTGGTAGTGTATTACCATCTGTAAATTCATCCTCAAATGGTGGTAAAACCGACCACATTCGTGATTTGTAATTCAATGCATAAAGTTTATTAGATATAAATGTACGATTAACTGCATATGTATAACCTCCAAATACATAAAGACTATCTGATTTACTATGATAAACAGTTGTATGACCATAAACACCCAATGGTCCATTGCCAATAGTTTTAATACTCTCCCATACTTCACTTTCAAGATTAAATTCCCAAACGCCATCTAAATAACCGTATTTAGGACTAAAACCACCAATTAATATCAAACTCTCAGATTCGCCATTACGTCGTAATGTTAATGTATGTCCAGCAAGTGGTGGTGGTGCATCATTCAATGGCATTTGTTTAATTAAACTCCATCGTTGATTTTGTAAACTAAATTTCCAAAAATCGCTCAATGTATTGTTTGTTAATCCTGATATTCCTTCCTCTTTCATTGATAATCCACCATAAACATATATTTGCTGACGACTATGGACAATTTCTGCAGCATGAAAGTATCGTCCTTGTGGCATTGATGCTTCTGATGTTGATTCAACAGTCACGGGCATCCATGTATTATTTTTTGTATCAAATAAACGTATATCATTTAATGCGCCATGACTCAATGAATAACCTCCAAACATCCATAAACTACCACGACGATCAGCAACCAAACTGTGGCCAAATCTCGGTAATGTTTTACGTAAATGATCCAAATTATCTGATAAATATTCTGAATTAAATAATTCTGTAAATACCAATTGATGATCTTTTATTTTAATTGAACAATCTCGTCCGCCATAACCTACTGCGCAGACGCAGTGGCCATAACTTTTATCACAGACGCCATGTTTTTTCAATGATGTACAATTATTAGGACATAATTCAATATCACAATGAATACCAACAAAGCCAATTTTACATAAACAATTTCCATTACGACATTCACGATTTGGTGGACAATCATTTCCACATGTCATTGCAATATAACTGGCATTAAATCCCTCAATTTCATCCAATTGTTTATAATGAACCGTTAATATTCCCGATCTGGCTTCAACAGTTACAGGATAATTCGTACTTTCTGTACAATAAACACCAAGCAATTGACTCTGATGACTGCTTGTTGATGAAACAAAATCCGGCAAACCATCATAAACATAAACACTATTTTCCTGACAACTAACATTAATATCATCATGTATAGTAAATTGTATAACACTCTGAATAACTGGTGTCATTGTGTCTGTTATAACCTCACTTTTTGGTCTGACAATCCATAAACATTCGCGTGTTGGACTTCCACCAAGATGACTCTCCCACAATGACATTTGTGAATGACGACTACCCAATCCTTGCTGACCATTAGCTTCACCTGCCAACATTCCACGTGACATACATCCATAATAACACATTCCGCCATTTTTCGGATCACCATAATATCCTTTTTTACATCTTTCACAATTCTCACCAACTGTATTATCTTTACAAAAGCATATTCCCGTTTTTCTATCACAATAATCCATCATTTTATCACCGTGCTCATTGCAATTACATTTTTTACATCCCAATGATGTTGTTGCATTACCAAAACTTCCAGCTTTACATTCCTCGCAATATTTACCAGTGGTCCAATCCTGACAATCATCACAAATCCCAACATCATTAATACACGTTGAATGATTATAACAACCGCAATTAGTGCGACAATCAGCTCCAGTCCATCCTAAATAACATTCACATTTATATTCAGGTGATTCGCTGCAATAACCATTTACGCATTTTTCATAGCATGTTTTTGTACAATTTTCTTTGCCATCGCCATTAAAACCACGTTTACATTGGCAACTGTAACTGCCATGTGTGTTTGTACACGCAGCATTTGGATGACAATCATGTAATCCAAGATCACATTCATCAACATCAGGACACTGAGCATAAGCCCAACCCGAATCATCTGCCATTAATGTTGTGTCATTTAAATAATTATTTATAATAAGACTACAATTAATATGCGGGCGATTAAAATCACCTTGAACACAAGCACCAGTTATTGGATTATCTAAATTGTAACACCAACCGCAACTCAATGAATGCAAACAGCTGGTACAATTTGTATGACGACTGCAACTTTTACATTGATCATTGCCAGATAATGATGATCCAGTGCGTGATGTTACACCCATTAATCCTGCTTGATCCATCCATTCACGACATAAACCAAATTGATATTCTGATGTATAAACAGAAAATGAAAAGCATTCTTGAGTTGCTTCGCACCAAACACAACGACCACGTTCATCCAAACATTGTGTACAATTTGAACGTTGTCGACACGGCATTGGACATTGATCTAAACTCACAACGCTATTGGGTAATCGTCCCATGCGCGCGCATCTCGCTTCTTCACTCCACCATTCACATAAATTTGTATTAACGCAAGATTCGCAAGAAATATAATTCGAACAATTTGCACATGTTGATGGTGTTATTGTTAAATAACGCCATTCATTTATTGCAATACCATTATCGTCCCAATCAATTGTTAATGAACAACTTTCAGTTTCATTTATCGAACGCGATAGACATTTGTTGGTTATGTCACACCAGCCACATGATGAATCAGTTAAACAATGCAAACAATTTTTATATTGTTCACATGTGCCATTTTGATATGGCTCAAGATATTCAAATGTAAATACTTTAGGATTTTCTGATTTTCTTGAGTGTGTTATTTCCATTTTACTTGGATATGCATAATTAGCAGTCACCATACGTTTAGATTCAAAATCCAATAAATAACGTCCAGGTAACAGCGACATTTGATTACCATCTGACCATTTTGTTGGTATACATTGAGACGTTTCAGCAGTTAAATTAGCAACTAATTCCATTTCCATTGTATCACTCTGTCGTGATACACGTAAAGTTGCGCTATTATAACTAACGCATATCTTTAAATTTTCAGCATTCTCATCCCAATACGACTGTGGTGGACGTAAAAATCCAGTTAATCTAGCAATCATTTCGCCACCCAATGCCGATTCAGTTTTAGCTCCCTGCATTGACGGTACATTAAAATCAATAGTCGTTGCATTAACAATTGTCACAGAATCTGGTTGGGTGAAATTAACTGGTGGTTTGTATTTTAAAAATGTTAAACCTGGACGTTTATCCATTTCACGACATTCTTCAACTTTAACTATTTCTGTTCCTTTAGCGCCCCACCAACCAGGTATTTGTGAGACTGTATCATCGCGTGCACCACAAACACCATAATTATCATCTTTATGATGACAACGGGCATTTTGCACGCACCATGTGCAAGTGCCTAAATTTAATTTATTTGATATTGAACTTTTTCCGCGTGAATTTGTGCCCCAGCCACCACCAGGTTGACCGTGAATTAAACACGAATGACAATCGCCAAGTGCTGGACAAACACCTGGACAACGTGATGTTTGTAAATTTGTTGTACAATTACTGCCAATTGTTCGTCCATAACATATTTCATCAGCTGAACACCAGCCACATTCAGGATTGGCCGCACATTCTGTAAAACTTTTGTGTTTATAACACAATTGTTCAGGTTCAATATATTCGCCATCGCTTGGCGCCAACATTGGTGGCAATGTATAACCTAAAAGATCAGCATTAACATTACCATGATAACCACCAACTAACAATAATGTATTGCCATTTCTCACGGCAGCAGCGTGAGCAAATACACCCTGTTGTTTAGGATAACGAGATTCTTTATCATTAATACCAAATATTTCATGGCTAACCCAAACATGGCAGCCCAAATGATATAAATACATTTGATTATCATAACATATTTCTTCTTTGTTATGTCTATGTGAATAACCACCAAATACAATTAAATAATTTCCAATTATGTTACACGTATGAAATGCACGCTCGCGTGGAACATACGTGTCACGTAAATGCGCACGTGGATAATGAATTTCCGACCAGACACGTCGATCCAATTGAAAGACGAACATACGATCGGATAATTTACTGAAACGTGCAACACTTGCAACAACACCGCCGTAAATTAATAATGAATTTGTTGCACGATGATAAACTGTTGAATGTGCAACAACACGAACATCCAATTCTTTACCACCACGCGCGCGTATTTCACGCCAATATTCATGTTTAACTGTCAATTTATCATCATTATTGTCAGTTAAATTTAATTTTATACGATATAAACTTGATGAAAATTCACCATCCATTGTGCTACCGCCAAATAAATAAATATAATCATTTGCAAGAGTTAATGTGTGTCTTGTTAATGGTGGCGGATAAAATTTTGAATTTTTAGCTCGCATTGTCCAAATTCTTTTGTCAATATTGTAATGCCATAATTCATTTGACAATGTACCGTCAGATAATTTACCACCGTAAATAACAAAACCACCTGTGTATTTGCATGCAGCATGACCATAACGTGGACTTGGCTTTGTCGGTTCATTTAATTGTGAATTGTGAATTTTTTCTTCATTTGTAACATTTTCATGTAATAATAAATCATCGAATAATAATTTTTTGTCCGTTGATGTATCAATTATTGTCTCTTCATTAGCAATTGCATCATTTTCATCTATATTACGACGTAATTTTGTATTTTTTCTATAATTCATTGAGCGATTCAGCCTACGACGTCGTTCAATTTTTTCTGTACTCTTTCGCCACTCTTGTTCACGGGCTTCTTGTGCTTTTCTTTCACGCTCACGATGCTCTGGTGTATTACGTAATTCACGCCATCCATGATGATTGGCATCAATTGTAGCACGATCACGTAAAGTAAATGTACTGTTACCTTTTATATTGTAGAGTAATTTGTAGGCAAGCGATGTTGATGATAAACCATATTCAACTTCAGCACCAGCTCCAACACGCTTTAATTCACTGGCAATCAACATTGGATTGGGATACTCAGTCGCTGATGCATCTTCTGTATATAAACAATAATAAAAAGTTCGTTATTTAATTATTTAATTAATAGAATATTTAATTTTATTCTAATCTTATTACTATGCTTTCTAAATATTAATATTATTATTATAAAGTATTGATAATGATATTTTGTGATTTATAATAAAATTTATTTGTCTTATTTTAAAGTAAAAAGTTAGGTTAGGTTGTCGAGAATTTTAATGATAAACTAAATAACGAATTATCAATGTTTATTCGGTAAAATGTTTGAACAGAGAATTATTTTACGTCATTGAGACTTTAAATATTTGTATTTGTAACATTTTAAGCCTTGGAATTTTTAATTTTGCAATGAATAAAATAAATTATTAATTTAATGTTTGTTGAAATGATAAGAATTATAATGATAAAAAATTAAAAGAGAAAGTGGATTTTTCAATTTTAAAATTGATAAAAATTTTAATTTTACATACCTAATATTGTTCCATATTCGTCTTCCCATTCGCTCGTATTAAATCGATAAATTTCTAAATTATCGAGTACATAATTCAAATTATAACCTCCAAAAACATAAAGTGAATCTGTTTCATCATCATAAATTGCTGTATGAGCTGCTCTTGGTGTCATTCCACTTTCTGAATGTGAAAGCCAATGCCATCTAATTAAAAAAAAAATAATAAGACAATTATCAATTATTCAACCATTGAATTTAACTTCAACAATTTAAATATTTAGCAACAAACATAAAAAAAAACAAACCTATTTCCTTCAGGATGAGTTCCATGCAACGAACAAGATTGTCCAGAAAATCCTTGACGACATTGACAACGTTTAGCACCACAAGTTCCACCTTGACTACAATTATTTGGACATAATGCACGTGAACAATCTTTACCACCCCAATCATTTTCACAAAAGCATGTATTATTTATACACTTTCCATGTTTTGTACAATTATTAGGACAATCCGTAACGGAAAATTCTGCATGAAAGCCATCCAATACATAATTTGTATCGCTATACAATAAAATTAACATCTAAAAAAAGAATTAAATTACAAAGTAAAATATAATAAAATTTATTCAATCTTATTTACATAACTGGAATTTAATTACTGATATCATTATTATGATAAAATATATTTTATAAATAACTCACATAACCGGATGACGATGTAACTTGTTGTGGTTCTGTTTTTCCACTAAAACTACCAAGCAATGGCGATCTAAATGAATCTCCATCATAAACAAATACATAATCATAGCTGCATTCTGTTCCCATTGTACGAAAACTCAATGTAATAAATTGTCGACTGTTATTAGCTAAAAAATAAAAAAAACAAAATTAACATAAATGTATTATTTATTCAATCAAATTTTATAATTAATTCAATTTTATTTACCTTTAATAAGCCATTCACAATGTGAATCTTGTGTATAATTTGACCCCATTGGTCCATCGCTAATAATTCCCCATGTATCAGTGAATATTTCACGTGTTTTATCACATGGAAGTTGTTTTTGCGATGTCTGAGATGCCAAATTAAATCCCCTAACAACACAGGCCCATATTATGGCCCATATTGAAATTATTTTCAACCACCCCATCACATTACATTTAAATATAATCAAATTATATTAATAAATATTTTTATAATTATTCATCAATCTCGAAATATTATTTTTTATATACATCTCTCAATTAATTTAATCTTTAATATTAATTTTTAATCTTTAAATTGAAATAAATTTTTTTTTGTTTCATCAATGTTTGGCATTGTTTAATATTTTTACTAATTGATAAATATTAATATTTATCTTACATATATGTGTGTGTGTGTGTGTGTGTGGTATTGAGAGTGAAAAATTTCACAATATTTTCTTATTTTTTTTTTTACATTGAAATGTCGATAGAGAAAGAAAAATTATCTGGTCACACCTAATATTATAACAAGGCCAATATGTGTCTGTGTATCAAGATTTTTTAATCAAAATTAATGTTTAATATTGTTTATTGTTTAATTTGACGATTATTTGATTAATAGAAACTGAATGTACGTTTAATTGTTGTGAAGAATATCAATGTGTTGGGAAGAAAACAAATTATTTTCTATATTTCACCACAGCGTATACACAAAATTTATTGTGACTGTGACATACGCGATGTCTACAATGGATTTACCATTGCAATGAATTTAAAAATGTGTATAGATGTTCCGATTTGATGAATTTGTGTATATGTGTATTGTGTGTGGTATGGAGGACATATTGAGTTTTAGTACAAAGTTTGGATGATTAGTGGCGCTGTAATCGGATATATAAAATATAGATATACATTTGTAGGTTATGAAGTATTCATAACTTTTGGCGCCATTTCATTTGAATATGAAAATGAATTAATTTAATGAAGACTTTGATGAATTTGTAGATAAATTATTATATAATACGTCATTTAATATAAATGAAGTTTGATTTAATATTAGTTTATTTTTTTTTTATAAAAAATTATGTTTAATAATTTAAAGAGAAAAAATATATTTGTGACTTTGTTTTTTTTTCTACTCCTTATTTTTCAATGGCACAATAAAAATTGTAACGAAGCTGATAAATTCAACAATATTTAATTATTAATTATGTGCTGTTTGTTATTTTATTTATTGATATTTATCCTGAAATTTCATTTTCTTCCTGAGATTTTCCGGCATTTTTCCGAATTAAAATTTGGGTATAGAACAAATTAAAGTCTAATCTGAAATAAAAATTATAAAAATTCATTGATATAAATAAAATAAAAATAATGTTAATCAATATAGAAATTACATTATTTAATTACTTACCGGCAAAGAACATTTAATAACTTTTCATTATTATTATCACGACCTAAAGCACAAATTCGGTTGAGTAATCGTGTCAACACATCAGTGAACAATCCATCCAATGATTCAATTGTTTCTTCAAAACTTCCGCTACTAATTGTCGATTTTGTTTTAGTATCCTGTGAAATAAATAAATATATGAAGATTAACTGATATTAATTGAATAAAACAATAAGTAATTGAATTAAAAAAAAAAAAATAGGGATCAGCAGGCGATGGAGCAACTAATTGAGGCTACGAAAGTCTACTAATCATTATTAATCGAGCATTAATTATTTTATTGTCATCTGACATGCGCATGTCTCTTTTATCTTGACTAAAATGGAAATGAATGTTAAACACATAACCAAAATCAATTTTAATAATTATATACCTCATGTTCATAGTGTTCGTCATGATGTTCATCAATCATTGAAGTCAATTCAGCGTCAATGTAGTAGCGGCTCATACGCTTTAATTATCGTCAACAAGCCCAATAAAATTTTTTAAAAACACCCAAAGTTATTTATAATCTAATATTTTTTTTCTTTAATTAAAATTATCTCAACACACATTACTAAAAATTTTATTATTCTTTTTTATCTGTTGAGTCAACAGTCACAAAAAAAAGTCTCTCCAGCAAATCAGTCGTTTTAATTGGAAAGTCAATTATTCGTAGATTAAATATTTTCATGCTAATCCCATTTGTGTGTTTCGGTTCTTAACTTTTTATGTTATTCATTGAAAGAAAAAAAAAAAAATTAATAAATTTTTTTGTAATTACCTCCATAAAATCACAAAATTGAATACACGTTCCGCAAATTCCTGTAATACAAGCGAGTAATTCTGGATCAGTTAGCATACATTCTTTCAGATAACTGGCCTGAAGATCTTGATGAACACTCAAAACATCATCAACATTACTGACCTAAAAATAAATTTGGCAATTAAAAATCAATTGATTGAATTTGAAATTGAAATACACCATACAAATGATTGAATATGATACGAACTTTACTCATTTTATTGAGAAATGTTACCCAATTAGGTTCAATAACCTCAACCATCATATAATACTCTAAATGTTGAATACAATCCAACATACGTTGACGCAATGAAAATGCTTGTCGATAAGCCATTGCTGCTTCATGGGTAAATGTTTTAGCAATTTTGTTGCTCAGCCAGACTCTAAATAAACATTAAAATCGCATAAAAATAATAAATATAAAAATGAATGTGCATTTAAATATTAAAATAATTACCTGCACAATAATCGTTCAATATGTTTGCAGTAAAATAAATGTCTGAATAACATTTGATAACACGCGATTGCTTTTCGATTTATTATTAATGACACTGGCCACTTGACATCGTAATTAAAAACAAATGCCTCAATGCCACTCAATGTTTTTCCTCCCTGTGAACTAAATTCTATAAACAAAAAAATAAAATATGAAACAATTCCATCTAGCAAATATGTAATTTAATTTAAAATATTTTATAAGTTAAATATTATTTATCTATAATTTTTCTTACCACTTTCATCGCTTGTTTGAATTGACAATATTCTAAACATTTGAAATTGCAAATCATAAGGTAACAATTCAGGTTTTAAATCATCTTTATATGGATCCGAATCTGATGTTGATGTTCTCAATGCGACCTCAAGCAACGACGCCAATCGATGTAAAACAATATCATACATATTTTTACTCAATTCAGGTTCGCATAAATTCAAAAATTGCACAACAAAATCACCCTGTGCAAGTAAGAAATAATTTTTCACACTTTTTAATCGTCCCATAAGATCATTTTCTTGAATTAAAACTTCCAGTAATGTTCGCGCTGCTTCTGAGTATGCGCGATCAATAGCAGCAATAAATTTTTGATCTCTAAATGAATAAACTAATGGTTCTTGTTTTCCCCATTGAATTGTTTTACCGCATTGACGAATGACATTGAAATATTTTCCAGTACGTAAAATAGTGTGTTCATGTTCATTTAAAAATGCAGGAATTCTTTCTGCTCTCATTGTATATCGTTTCTCCCAATAATCCGCAGAATAATCCATCGGTAATTCTTCACGTTGTATTAATTCATTATCCTCAACCAAAAATTCTTGATATGGATCACAAATTACACCTTTGTAAACCCATTTTTCTAATATTTCCATGTATGGTGCACTTGCAGATTCAATCAAAAATAAACACAATTCTTTGCATTTTGCATCGCCACTCATATTACTAACTTGCTCGTGAAGTAAACTCAAAACTTTACCACCTCGTGCATTTGCCTGAAAAAAAAAAATTACGTATATATATAATAACAATTTATTCACGAATATTAATATTCATGTTTAGATAAAGTTATAATTTAAACACATGGCCAAAGCCATAAATAAAATTAAAAATAATTTACTTTGCAAATGGTTGATGTTATTTGTGAGAATACTGACATTGTTGCTTTCATTGGTTGAATATAAAACCATAATGCCTGTAAATTTAATTTACCACGACGATGTTCAGTTTCTAATTGAACAATCGACACTAAATATTCTTTCAGAAGACATCTCAAAGCACCACGCAATGCATGATTGACTTGGCCGTCTTCAGGTAAAACTTTTTCTTCAACAAATCTCACAGTCATAGAATAATATGACGCCAATGGAAGTATTTGTTGGGCTAATTGTTTGTAAGAAGTTTCAACATCAGGTGCAATTGTAAAAGTTCGATGACCATACGGATGATTTAATGGTTGTGATTCAATATAAGTTCCATCGATTCCTTTCATACAATTTAATAAATCTGATAGTAGAATAGACTCTTGTGATGCTGGTGGAACAACTTTTTGTAATGATGATGGTAATGATGTGGCTGATGTTGGTGTTGTTAATTGTGTCGTTAAAAAATCCCATGACATTTTTGGCCTTTCAATAATCCAGTTTGATTTAATTAATGTTGTGTCAATTGGTTTTATCGCAGCATTAACTTGTTTTGATAATTTTTTTTCACCTTCTGTCGCAGCTTCAATAATACTTTTACGTATTTTTGGTAAATCATCATTCGTTATTATTACAGATTTTTTAAAATTATTTTTAATTGCATTGCGTTCTAAATAATCTTTCAATAATTTATCATTTGATATATGTTGAAGTAATTGCATAAATGAACCCAAACCATCAATCTTTCTTGTCTTTAATTCTTTATATTTCTCATGAAATAATTCTGGATTTGGTGAATGTTTTTCTAAATAACGCAAGCAATCTTTTGTTGGTGCATTCTCTAATGTACATCCTTGTTGAATTTTATTTGCTATTTTTTCAGGTGGAAACGGCGATTCTAAACAACTAATTAACTCTTCAATCAAAGCGTGTAATTTAAATTCACTCATTTTATTTATTTTCAATTATAAACTTCAAGTTTTTACGTATATCTGTGCCTTTTCTAATAATACTTTTTGAGGTTAGAATATGTTAATTCTGATTTGGTAACAAATAATTATAGACAACGATATTTTATATTAACTTCAGTCGGTAATGAAGAAAAATTGCATATCATATGACGGTTGTGAGTATATCTCAAATATTTATACCTAACCTCTTATTTTTTTTTGTGGTGGTAGAAATGTAGGAAATATTCATATAAAATTGGTTCATTATCAAAATTGAAATTGAAATGTATTACAGGAAAAAAATACTAAAAATAATTATCATAATTGTAGTTCTCAGTTGAAAATGATATTTAATTATGTCCAAAGATAGATATTATATAGATACATTATATGAACTCATAAATGAAAAAATAATGCTACTGAGTATATATGGGGATTTCCCCTCCAAAAAATTTAATTTTGATCATTAAATACAAAATCAGATTTATCATGAACCATAGTTCATTTTTATTTCGACGAAATAACACATTTATCATTTTGGAAGTGAACTGATGATCTACGATTGAAACCAGTCTGCTGTTTGTAAAAAGTTTCTAGAATATTGAGATATTATTAACAATTATTTAACGTTGAGGGATTGATTTAACAATCGATAGTATCAATTAATACGATAATATTATTGAATTAAAAACGTTTATTAAATTTTTTGAAAGTCAAACATTAATAATGTATTTCTATTTTATAGATGCGGTTGTTGTTCCATATTGAAAATCATAATTCGTGATTCATCAATCAAGGAAGATCGGCAGTTAATCAATTAATTCAACCAAGAAGAAAATCATTGTTAATTTTGTGTATTATTTTTAGAATAAAAATGAAGATTATTAATGAAGATGAAATTACAGCAAATTTATATAAATATTTTATGTTTAAGGTATAGGATTGAAAATAATTGATAATGTAATAAACTATAGATGATATTTTTTTTTACACAATTTGTTAGGGAGATATATTATATAATTGAATAAATATTAATTGATAATGATAAATGAAAGAAAATACATAATTTTATGTGATTGTTAGTTCAATATTCACAAAAGATTCCTATTTGTCGTTAAATAAATTCACATTTGAGTTATAAGTAATTTTTAACATAATTAATTGTTAGATTTAAGACAGAAATCAATACTCAATTCATTGCTATGGAATGAAAAATAATGTAAAATACCTAAGTCCAAAACTCCAATAAAGATGGTTGAAGTGTTTTAACATTGTCTTTTAATTGCTTCATTTCATCATCATCTAATAGTAAATTTTCTGCGCAGTATTTGAAGTACTTACTTGTAAAACAATTATTCCTGTAAACATTTCATTTTAAATATTAAATTTGTATATAAAAAAAAAACAGATAATCAACAATCAAATTTATCTATTAGTTTATATGTTTAAATATCGCAAAAAATCAGTGGACAATTTAACCTTAAAATTAATGAAAAATTTCTATGAATGTTAACCTCTTAAATTAGCATTCATAATCTTTTTTTATAATAAAAAGAACTTCAAATTTAATTCATATCCACTGAGTAAGATCAAGTTCAAGCACATGAGTTTATTTTACATGTAGATTATTTAAATTAATTTGTAAAACATTTAATAAAATGAATTCATTTGATTTTATTCAACTATAATTTTCTTTGAAGTAGATGAAAAAAATAAATATATACTAACCTACAACTCGTGTGAATAAATGGTTCACGAAATAAATAGTAACAATCATCACAAACTTTATCCAGTTTTAAAATAGCTGATAATTTTTCATTTTCATAAAAGCCGTAATGGTTTGGGCAATGCAAATTGATTAAGGGCGAACGTCGAAACCGTTTCCTAGCACCGGCATTTGTATCATTGAAACATGACATCAGTATTATTAGTACCAAAATGAGTAATGTACATAGTTTATATAAAAACATTTTGGATTCTCTTTGTTGATGATAGCCTTGATTTAACGTTTCTAAAAAGAAATAAGAAAATAATTAATTAGATTATGAATGAAAATAGAAATGATCTTGAATTTGAAGGTTATCTCGAAATTTATTAATACAGAAAGTAAGACATTAGTAATTAAGGCTTAAAAAATCTTGCATGATTTTTAGGCCACTGAATATTTGGATGAAAAGATTTTGACGTTAATTTTACAATTTTAATAATGAAAAATTAATGAATTTCATCTATGAAATTGTGTACGTACATGAAATTTGAATTGAAATTTTTTTTATCAAAAATTAAAATATTTGTTAAATGATTAATATATATTTTTGGAAAATATTATTGCTACGTCTATAATTATTGATAGATAATTCTTCTATTGAATTTCGCAATGTCGTTTCATTCCATAGAAAAATTTATTTAATTTTTATATTAATAATAAAGAATTCAACGATATTTTGCTCGTCAATGAAACTGTTTTCTACAACAAAAATATTACATTTATATTCAAAATCGATTAAGTTGAATATTAAGTATTAAATTTCATAATATAAAATATTTCTCACTTTCTATTTTTGTCCAATTATAACTGTCAACTGACATCAGTTTTGCAATTAAATTCATTTTATACCAAATAATGACCTCGAATTTTGTTTTCATGACGAAAATATGATTCGATAATCATATAAAATTCAAACATTTTGTATAAACATATTTTTATTATTTACATACACTTATTTTTTAACTGAAAAAATTAGTGATATGGAATATATAAAAAAAACGAATAACATTAATATTTTTCCATCACTCATAGTTATTATCTTATCTCTAATATTTGTCAATCATTGTATCAAATAAATACAATTATTAAAGTCACTCATACAGTTAAAATAACACTAAATACAATTTGAATATCATGATTGTGTGTTGAAATATAATTTACATAATTTTTTATTCACTCATAAAATGATTTCATGTGAATTTTGTTTTTGTCTATAATCCTAATAATATATTTCTATTT
>JAQQBR010001836.1:1470494-1485803 GCA_030347285.1 Microctonus hyperodae
ATATTTTTGAATAATCATCGGAATTATGATGCAATACAATAATGTGCTGCTGTAGCGGCCAGTTCATGAACTATTATATCGATTTTTTCGGCACAAATAAATTCTGGAATGTGGAACGCGGAATAGGATTTTTCTCGTATTCACATTTTGATAACTATTCGAGACATTGCTCCAATATTAAATTTTAATTAATAACAAAATTTACTCGTGAATTCATCACAATTCACTAATTCAAAATGCTCAATCGTGTAGTGCGACCAATTACGAGAATTGCACAGCGAGGTATTAATAATTATAGACAAAATACATTTTGTTATATAATCTATGGAACATAACCTCAAATATCTAATTGAATATTAATATGTATGTATTCATGGAAAAAATAATGTAATTATTTTTTTCTATCAGGTGTTCGTCGATATCATAATGAACAGACACACAAATATGCAAGTATGGATGAAGTACCAATCCCATCAGGTTCATGGCAAGCACAATATGATGCATACCAAAAAAAATATAATATGCAACTTATTGGCGGAATAGGATTTTTCATAATCACATTTATATTTGTAAGTTATATTTTAATCATTGAGATCATTTTATTTATTATATCAATAAAAAAAAAGTAATACATAACCTCAATTTTTATTTTCAGGCTGAAGCATCTGGTTCACTTTATATGAATGCATATGCACCAGAACCAAAAACTGAAGAGTGAAGAAAAAAATCATTAACATAAAAATTACGCCATAGATTAATTAGTACACTAATAATGTACAGAATATACTATTATATTCAGTGATGAAAATAAAATCATGTTAAATATATATACACATACATCTCTTATTTGTCTTTTCAATATTTACATTATATTATTATATTATATTTATCATTAATACTATTCTGTTAAGTGTAATATAAATTTATTTACATTTATTTTATTTTTTTTTCAAATCTCCACTTGTAATTTATCAATGAGATCGTGCAATTTCCGAGAAAAATTCTAAAATATCTTGAATTGTAAATTCAAGAGTCACCATACTGTCAGGATAACAACGTTGTATTAGTTCCTCGATATAAATATATTGGGCAATAAATTCTCCCTGCATTTCTCGCCAAACAACCTGAGAACAAATAAAAAATAATGATAAAAATTCAATCAGATTTTATTCAATGAAGAATATTACTTGTAAAAGATTTTCTTCTTCGCAGAGATGTTTCTCCACTTTTCTGTATAAATTTTCCAATCCTTTTTTCACTTCTCTCGCAGGATATTCTTTAACAACACGACGCAATTCCTGTTTACTGAATGCCATTTGATAACTAATCTCAGATTCTTTTACGCCAGCGCCAACTTTAGCTTGAACACCCTCGAAAAATAGCTGTAAGAAAATACAATTTATTAATACTATTTATTGATAAATTTTTCTGTATTAAAATTTTCGAAAATAATTATTTTACATTAAGTTTTTCAAGTGGTCGACCAAAATATTGTATCACATACGCTTTTAATGCATCTTGGTATTTTTGTTTCGCTTCCTTTCTCTCATGATCCAGCACAGAAATTTTTAATTGCGACAAAAGATCATACAAATGATGAAAGTTTTCTGCAAGAATATCAATTAATATATTATAACACTGTAAATAAATAAACAAATAATTTTTCAAATCAATTCTTTTACCCATTTTAATAACTTCCTGAGGTGTTTTATGATGTTCACTGCTATGAACTGCAATAGCTTCAAACATTGTTCCAACTAATTTAGTATACCATTTCTCTAAATCAACTTTTCTATCAGAATTCTTAAATATTTTCTCAGCAATTCTTGCAAATGGTCCAAAATTTTCCACATAAGATAAAATTCCACATTTGTGCCTTCGATTAACTTTCGTATCACGTAAAATTGATTGCTGTTGTATTTGCATAAATTTATCAAACGCTCGCTTCACTTGCACCAATGCAGACGCAAATGTCATCGATAAAAATGATCCAGTGTCTTGTGCTGACATTACATGCTGGGACAAACGTACTAGGACATACATACACCAAAAACTATCAATTTTATCCAAAAAAGAAATGAAATTATTTAATTCTGGCTCGAGAGATGGAAAAATTGCAGACATAGTAGCACGAACTTCTTCATTAACTTGTCGCTCTAATTTTTTGCTCACTGTTGACGTTGCTGAGCCTGGACTAGTTGCACCATTGCTTAAATTATCATTAATTCCATCATCAATCTCAACATTCTTCACCGGTGACAATGCTAAATCTAATTGAAAAAATTGTACGCAAAATGCCTGCTCAGCTAAACAAATAGGTTGCAATTGTGATAATGCACGATCAAGTAATGAATCCAACATAATTCCTTCACCTTGTGGTGACCAAACATCATTGCTCAAAAGACAAATTGGCACAGGAGAAATAAAATCATCGCCTTTTTGCCCACCAGATTTATTTCCTCCATGATGATGCGGTCGTGAATTAATTAATCTTGTTTTAGCCTCTTCAAAAAATAATTTTAAATCACGCTGATATAATTTACTCATCGTCCCGGTATAAACTTTGGTCAATTGTCCAAATGCTTTATTGTCCAACGAACGTAATAATTGCATTAGTTCTGTATACGGCTCCAATTCACGATGAACTGCCTGATGTGTAGGTAAAATAAAGTCTGTTGTGACATTTAATGTCTCACCAACGTCATTTCCTAAATGAATAAATAAATTATTTAAATGACGCGCAACAATAAGTGAAAATTTTGCACGCAATTTGTCTAATCGACGTTTTTGTTCAGTTACTGCACTTAATTTATCAAGTCCCGATGGTAATGGAGCAGAAATTGCTCTTAATAATGCATTACCGGCGATACCAAGTTCATTTTTACCACCAGGTAATTCAGCTTCATTTAAAATACGTTGATGATGCTGTGATATATCTAATTGGGTTATTACTGCGTCTAATTGTTCCAGTAATAAACGTGCATTGTGATTAGCAGTGTGTATTGCTTGATTTTTTTGTCCCACACGTGCCATAACTTCTCTTATACGACCCAATGCTTCATCATACGCAATTAATCGCGTTTCAACTAGTGTTGCTTCAGCAATTGCCGCTTCAATACCATTCATTAATTGAGTTACTTGAGGCTCTGATGCCAACACTGATTGTACATTTTCACCATCGAGTATTGATAAATCTTTTGATAATGTTTCCATAAATAATTCAGCATTTGAAATTGCATAATTACAATTGGACATTAATTTTTCTAAATCAGCAGCTTCTTTATCAGTTATTGATTGATAATCCGATGATATGATTGGAGTTAATAAATCTTAAATGAAAAGAATTAATAATTAGAATAATTATTATATTATTTTGATACTTCAATGAATTAAATAAACTTTGAATTGAGAATTAATAGCCATTAAAAATATATTTATTACACATAAAATTATTAATATTAACCATTAAATCATGAAAACATTAGCTAATTAAATTCAATTTCAACAGTTTATTTAATTGCTCAGGATTAATAATATTTTGGCTATAATTTCAATAATTGTCTTTTCACCTGGAGCTATTATTGTTATACTATCGCTTTCTTTCAAAGATATTGGATCAATTAACCAATCATTAGGTATATTTTTAAACTCTGGTCGTTGTGGTAAACTACATGAGTATGTATATAAATTACTGATAAATGTACGACGTTCTTGAGCAGCAGTTGCTGTCCATTTATATAATTTATCAATGTGTAATTCCATATCCATTGAATCATTACTAACTCCATCAACAATTTGTATATCATTTAATGACCAAGATTGCTTTTTTTTAAATACATTACGATCATTTTTTTTCACTTGATATAAGATGAATGATCCTGGTGTATCAATTGTTGTTATTAAACACAAAAAACTTGTTTTTTTACGTTTATACGTTTTACTAACAAAACAAACTGTAAGTAATTTTTCATCACTTGGTGTAAATATTTCACGTTGTAATGTATGGCGTATTGCTGCCATTATTATATTTGTTTTTCCGTTATATTTATTTAAATTTCATGAATATTTCCTCAATTGTTTTTGATTATCACTAAAAATTATATGAGAAAATTCTTTGCTACTCCCACAAGTGTTGTCGGCCATTTTGATTCTTGCATCAGTTGAAACGCGGAATCGGACTAGAATTTTCAGGTTAGCCAACGATCGGTGTGCCACCTGGCGGCGGTTCAGTTTTGAAATTAGATTGGTAACCCTGATTTACTAAGTTCATGCGTCTTCATACATTCGCTCCATACGTAAACGTAATTTGTGTGCTGGTAAAAATTGTTCTTTCTGAATAGTTATACCGGCGAAATGCCGAAAAATTCAATGATTTTACGTATTAATAAGAAATGTCGTATTTGCCTGAGTGAAGAGGGTTCTATGGTTAATGCTTTTACAGCAGAATTAAACCTTAAAATTAAAGAACTCACCGAATCCACATCTATCCAAGTACGTTTATTTAAATCTTTCATAATCATTAAAATTGCTTGGTTATGATAACTTTTTATTTGATATATATTAACACATAGTTTTACACATAATTGATATGCATAATTAATTAATTCATTGATCAAAAAATTCAATCAACAGATTAATGATGGAGAAAATTTACCACGAAACATTTGCCATGTTTGTCTTTATAAATTGGAAATGTGGTGTGACTTCAAAAGACAATTTATCTACACAAACAATCTACTTTTACAGCATTTAAAAAATATTAATACACCAGATCATGAAGTAAGTATATTAAATAAATACTTGAACTTATATTAATATAAATATACAATCATAATCGACAATATAAAAAGAGGTTATGTTATATTATTTTCCAAATTATTTATTCAATTTTTTTATTTAAATTTTGTCATTCGTGTTTAGAATTCAACAGGAAAAAGACGTCACAGTGATACACAGGGGAATTCGGATAATAATGATGATAATATTGACGAGAAGAAAAAGTTTAAATTAAATAATGAGACACCGTCAAAAGAGTTGAAATTAATTGATAAAAAATTAAATGTGACACCAATAATATTCCTTGACAATAATGATTCTAGTAATGACCCGACGAATAAAGTAATAAAAATTGATTTAACAACATCTGGTGGAGGTGCTGGTGATGAATGTCGAGTAAATTCATCACAAATGACAAAATCACGATCATTCAGCGGTAGACGAACTTCAGAACAACGATTGGCATCAACGCAACGTTGGGTGGCACGAAAAAAAGCATTATTGGCTGCTACTGGTGAAAATGATACTGATACAGATTCAATGAGCTCTGACGATGGACAATTATCGCCAATACAAAAGGCACGTTCGAGAAATCATCATATTGACAATGATGTTGAGAAATTAAAACGTTTGAGTAAATCAATAAATGATTTCAACGCAACTGACGAAGTTAAAAATGATAATTCAATTATTAAATCAACTGATAATAATATGAAAAATAATAATGAAATTGAAAAGCCATTTGAATCTAATACAATTCAATCTGAATTAGTAATTGGCGACGCTACATTTATTGTAACTTCAAAATTATCTTTATCCGAATCGCAATATTTAAATCAATCATTGAACAATGTTACAAAAATTCCAATAGTGGATAATCAACAACAAAATACAGATATTATTGATGCATTACAGTTGCGTCGAATAACAACGCAGACAAATGAAAAAAATTTTATTGAACGCTGTTTAAATATTGAAGTAGAAGGCACTGATTTGTTGTCATTACAACAAATACAAACTGATCTTGATAATTATTTACTTACTGATATGAAACAAAAATTAATAAATAATATGACACTGCCGGCAGAAATAATTAAAGCTGAAAATAATGAAACGTCACAGCAATCGCCTAAAGATTCATTCCAAACATTGGAACAACAATTAAAAGCAATAATTGAGAAGGCAATTAAAAAAAATATAGAAATGACGAAAATGCGACGTGTGCCAATAAGTAAAATAGCAATGTCAAATAATCGTGGTAATAAAATATTTTCGGCAGCATTTATTCGTGCAGCAATGAAATCACAAATATTCCAACCGAAAGTTCTGTTAAATCGTGTTGAACCAACTGTGGAACAATCATTAGAATATAAAATAAATCATAACCCAGTGGTTAATGATAACAATTCAAATATTGAATGTAATAATGAGGTAAAAAATTATGAAGCACATGAAACGAAAAAGAATATTATTAATACAAACATGAATAATGATAATGGCATGGAAAAAAATTATACAATTGAAAATAAATCATCATCAGATGGTGGTAATTACAGTTGTAGTATTTGTAATAAATTATTTATAACAAAAATGGATATTGAACGACATTTAGATACTCATAAATATTCAAAAAATATAAAAACACCAATAAATATTATATCAAAACGAAAAATGATGCGCTGTAAATGTTGTCATGAAATAGTTGAATCACGTTATGTAAAAGTACATATTTGTCCATGGAAAAAATCATTACATCAATGCCCAATATGTAAAATTTCATTTAAAAATGATCAATTACTTCAAAATCATTCGAAAATTCATGAAAATTATCCGATAAAAATAAATACAATTGAAACAGATGTAAAAAAAGTTATAGAAGAAAGAGCAATGATAGATGAAGTAAAAATAGAGAGAGTTGAAAATTTATCACAAATAAATGATTCAATTATCCGTACTGATGATAATGATGATGAAAAAATAACAGAAACAAATATGAATATAACTACATACACATGTTTTGTGTGCGATAAAAATTTTACTGATGAAGAATTATTGAAAGATCATTTACAGCAGCATTGTGATGATGTAAGCGATGAAGATAAAAATAAAGATACTCCAAAGTGTCAATTGCTTCAGTGTGCAATATGCGGTGAAATGTTTGAAAATGAAGCAGGACTTGAATGCCATGTTGAAAAACATCTATTTGTCGATAATACAACTAATAATATTGATAATAATTTAATTAATATTCAAATAAAACCAGAATCACCTGCAATGGAATTTGATGTAGGATTAAATAATAAATTTGAATTGCACACGTGTGTTCAATGCAATGAAGAGTTTGATAATGAAATAAATTTAGCGTTACATGTGCAGGGACATGAAGAAGAATCGGCGATTGCCGAATGGGAAAAACATGGTTTTATTAAACCATCATTAGTGTGTGATAATCATACATGCGCTATTTGCGATGATACATTTGATAGTGAAGAGGCATTAGCGCATCATATTGATATACATAATGAGAGTCCACATATTTGTATATTATGTGATAAACCATTTTTGACTCTTCTTGAATTACAAAATCACGTTAATACACATTAAATTTGAATAAATTTCATTTCATTATCAATATTTGAGTTATTAAAACAAATTAAAATTCTTGGATATTTATTCGTTTCGTTATGAACTATACCATCGACTCAAATTTCAATTGAATATTTCTATTCTATTTTTACTCTTCATAATATTTGATATATTTAGTTTCAGTAATAGTTAAAAAAAATATTGAAAGCAAATGAAAATGTATTCGATTATAATGTGTACGAAGGAAAATGAAACAATATAAAATAATTTTCATTCATCTTTTTTTCATTTTCTATTCCTTATTTGAGTTCTAACAATAGTTATTTCACTACCTGTACATAAAGTTATATAAATAAAAGATGTTTAAGGTTATGTAAATTTATTTTTTATTCGTTTTACTAATTTCAAGATAGACAAAATAATTATATTAAATCTATCGTCAGATATCTAAAGCAATTGTGTTATCCTAATATATAATTCCGAAACATAACTTAAGAAAAAAAAAGAAACAAAAAAATATACAATAAAAATTGTACAAGAAAAGAAATTTTTCATTCGAGACAAAAAAAAAATACTAATAATATAATTGAGCAACAAATGAAATAATAAAGTAAATGAACAAAACTTGACTACATAATTTCATTTCATTTACAGATTAACATTAATAAGGATTTTATGTATATTAGTCTGCACAAAAAATCTAACTTATTCACAAAAGAAATTGACAAAACTGCATTCATATCGGATATTTTATTTCCCATTTGTTATTTTAATTACTTCATTTGCATATTCATACATTCATACATACACCCATATATATTGTATTACATTGACAGATACTATTAACATCATTTTGCCTCTAATAATCATTATATTTCGATTCTTCTTTAATCAAGAAAAAAAAAATTTCAGCATTAAATAATATTGAAATAATACCCACATCGAATTTTTTCTATTTTGCCACTTTTTTTCCATCAAAATTCACAATATACACAAAGAAATAATATAAAAAGACTTATCAAATTGTGTTCAAAATATTAAGTTATTTTTTGATTTTATTTTAGAAAAAATCGAGCATAATTCATTTAATTTGGGTCCCATCTGTTATATTTTTAGGCTCAATATAAGACAAAATTGTCAATACCTTTTTATTTCTTTCCGTTTCTATATAATTCTATATCTTTATTTGTTATCTCGCAACCAATGTTGATCAACAGTTTCACATGGAACAATTTATTATAATTACTAATTAATAATAATTTCTTTAAACAAATAATAATAATAACATTTGATGCATTAATAATATAACTAATAACTTAAATGCTATTATTTACATCGATAGCATATCATTGACAATTTATTTGTCATTCATTTACTTATTTATTTCATTTAGCATCATATCATTTTATTTGTATAACAATAAATTAAATAGATATTTTATATATTTAATATTTTACTTTAACTGAGGAAAAAGAAAACGTTTTATATATCATTTATTATGATAATAATTAGTGATGAGTTGAATGAAAAAAAAGAAATGTCTCTATATTATATAATTTTTTTTTTTTGAAATTAGTATTTGCAATATTGTATTATTGCATTTTTCTAGTTTCGATTTTTTGTTTTGCTTGCAAGGCTTTCACTGTGGTCCATTTTCCTTGTTTTATTCATTCATTCATTTCATTTTTTTTTTCTTTTTCAATTTCATCTTCAACAATTAACTAACCTAGCCGTCTACAAAGTATTTTATTTATGTACTTTTTAACTGGCTCGTTCATTACGAACAATAACTTAATTTACAAATGTGAAAATGACAAATAAAAATGAAAATATATGTATATATAAAAAAAAAGCAGGAAAAATTTCTATCAAACTGAAATCAACATTTCTTTTTGTAAAAAAAAAAAAGAAACTGGCCTAAATAAATATGTATTTTTTATAAACACAAATCATGCTCACTGTCCAATGCTATAAATAAATTGACAAGAAAAAAAAAATATATATTTGATTATAACAGTCAATTTTTTTTGTGTATAAATAAATAATGATTTAACTTCAAAAATAATTTCTATTAAAAATAAAATGCAGCGACTGAGTGTTGGCATGACTTGGATTTGTATATTCATCATAAATATTTTTATTTATTGTGACACAACGTCAACATAATTAGCAGGATAAAGACCAACCCTACCATCTTTTCGTCCTTTACACCAGCCTTGTTCATCCTCATCCTCGAGCTTTTCAAACACTTCACCTAAAATACATGAACAAAAAAATATTAATAAAAATAAAAATTATTCATAATAATTGAGTTACATAAAAATAAAAAATTTACCTTGCTTAAAGCTTAATTCATCTGCTTCTGCGCCTTCATAATCGTACAATGCTCGTACTGGTACTCCAGGTTCACCTGTATCTACTAAAGCTTCGCCACCATCTTCATCCCATTCTTCTTCATCAAACGGATTTGATTCTTGTTTGGCATTGGTTCCATTCCTATCATATAATTCAAGAAAATTATGACAATAATGACAACATTTTTATTATATTATCAACGTACATAATCGTGGTAGTTCTACTGATGGCATTGCCATCATGATTTTTCTCTGAAGATTGTTTCGTCGAGTCAAGAGTGTCAGTTTTTGCATCGCCATTACTTTCATCATTAGAAATTACTCTCGTTACAGATTTAACTCGTGTTTTATTGATAGGTGGAAAATCCTGCTTTAAAATGAAAGATGAATAATTATTTATTAACATGAAACTCAAGATTTACGTTAGATAATTTCAAGCTGTGATTAAATATTTATTTTTATAGGATTAAAAAATTTTCTAACAATCAAAAACTAATTATTACGATAAATATAAATCTAAATAAAATAAATATAAAAAAATGAACAAACAAAAGAAAAATTTACATGCAGATCTTCGCCAACTGGTCGTTGATTGATAAGGGTGATGGATCCAGCTGGTAATGCGTCTTTTGATTTGGATCCTTTGGTGATGTCACGGAATTCTTCTGTGTAATCCTGAATAATAAGCAACCACCGCACAATTCACATGCATACGCATTCAATAAATTTTTTTCTGTTTGTTTTGTTGTAAATAATTGTTCAGATATTTTTTAATACGTAAATTAAAATGTAATGACACAAAAAAAAAATTTTTTTTTCTTCTACTCTTCAAAGCTAATTTAATTAAAATTATTTACAAATTAAATGATTATTATATTTAAATAATTTATTCATAACATGAAATGTTATCAAAAATGCATTCTAATTTGAAAATTATGTATACATTTGTTTATAAATATGAATAAAATAAATAAGATTGTGGTAAAAATTTACCTCAAATTGTGGCCAATTCATTGCCATGTTTATTCCATGATTATTTGACCACCATTTAAGATCTTTTTCATAATCTGCATTATTCACAGTGTGATAAAATTCTTCATAGATTTGTGGAAGACTAAAATAATACAAAAAAAAATTATAAATTACAAATTATTATAAAAAAATTGCTTTCACATAAAAAATATATTTACACTGGATCCTGGGATATATTTAAACATTTATGTATGCCAAAGAGTACTTCTTTGAAAAATTGTAGTCGTTGTGCCTCCATTTCTTGACATTTATCAAATACTTGAGACATATCCTCCATATATTTAGGATTATACTGATTTATTTCCTGTAATGCTGCTTCATATTTTTCCTTAGCTTTTTGCACCTCTTCCTTTGTCTTTTGCACCCTATCCTGCATCTTTTTCACCTGTAATAATTGATATTAAAATAAAATTATTACTCAATCAACAGTTATTAAATTACAAATAAAAATTGCAAATTAACCTAAAATAAAAAAAAATTATTATTTGAATTATCATACAACTTATAAGAAAAAAGTACAAATAAATTAATTAAATGATATTAACTAAATTTAAATACGATTTTTCGTCTATTTTTTAATTTTTTCCTTACCATTGGAATTTTCTGTGTCGTTGATTAATTCAGAATCAGATAAAGCGAAACAAACAAAATAAAAATAATAAAAATTATTGTTCATGCATCATGCTATTATAATACATACAATATGAACATCAGATATCCGTATATTTTTAATATTCTTTAGAATCCCATGGATCCATGCAGTACATCCAAACATCGTCATCTAAAATATTTATTTTTAATTTTTCTTTCAACTGTAATTTCAATCATTCTTTAAATTCAGCCCGATTATAAATATTCTCATGGAAAGTCTCGCAGCTTAAATTATTATAAAGCCTTTCAATTATTTTACTACTTAATAACATACATACAATAATTTATTATTCTGATAAAATATTCGTGCATAGAAAACAGAGATAAATTCATGACTGTAATTCAGCAAAAAGAAAAATAAAAATTCACACGTAAACATTATAAAAATTCATGCAAATTGGCATGAAAAAAAAAAAAAAAACGTTTGTTAATTAACGTACGCTATCGGAGCCTCGGGCCATCTGCTAAATAACAAGAAAATATCAAATAATTTTCGTTTTTTCCTTCTATATAAATACATGATATTTTTTTTATTGAATAAAAAATCAAATAAACGAGACGTAAATTATGGTATTAGTTAAATCACAATTTTATCATTTTATCAGATATAATTTTAAACTCATTATCTTCATCTGTTATACATGATAAAATAATGAATCATTCCCACAATATATTTGGCGAGTGATTTCTGTGGATATAAATTGAATTAAAAAAATAACACAAGTACGAATAATACACTCAATGGTGAAATTAAAATTGCACAAGAAAAAAATACATGAAAAACACACACATCACACACCTGATCTGGTGATAAAGAACTGTCAGCTGATGCATTTCGTTCCATATTTGATGCAGTCCTTTCTGTTTTACAACTATTATGATATTCTGATTTGGCTTTTTCCACTTTTTGTAATAATTTTGCCCAGGGTTTCTGCGCTTTTTTAAATGCGTCTTCCATTTCTTTACGTTCCTTTAACGTTATCATTGACTATAATAAAAAAAAAAATACACAATGATTATAAAAAATAAATTATAATTCTAAATTAAAATATATAAAAATATATACCTTGTGATACGTGTCTTTTTGCCATGTTTTAACTTGCTGAACAATATCATTACAAAGATTGTCCTTAACTCGATGATGAAGATCACACAATCGATCTGATTCAACTAATGTTCCTTTCCACGCTGCTTCTGTAGTTCCATACTCAGGTCCTTTTTCAATTTTTTCATTCCATGATTTAGACCATCCTTTCAACGCTTTTGCATAATTCTTTTCAATCTCAGCGCGCTCTTGAACAAGAGCAATTAAATTATCACATAATTTGTGACCATCTTCAATTCTTTTTGTTGTTCGTTTGTAGTTACCCGGCTCCCAAAAAGAGTCCGAGGTAGCTATTAACATATTATCGTCGCTGTGATGAGACATCTTATCCTAAGGACACCAGCTCTGATTATCTGTAAAATTAATAAACAAATATTTAATTAAATTATTCAACGAAATAAAAATAAAATTACCCAATGGCAATTATTTTCTTTTTCAATAATATTATATTAATAAAATAGTTGCACAGACTTTTATACAAAATAAAAATCCAAAATAAATATATATTTAAATGTCTGATATACGTAATTAAATTATCATTCAGCGTCGTAATTTTTATTAAATTACAGCGGTTGAACGATTATTGATTGGCCTAATTTCAACCACAAATATATATATATAATTCTTGAGGTATTATTGATACATAAATTTATAAAAAAAAAGCACTTCAAGTGATTTTATTATGAGATAATAATATAACTATCATTTTATTTTGATCTTTAATTAATTTACTGATGTAAATAAATTGATTTTTATTTGTAAAAAAAAAAATTACAAATGAAATTTTATCAAATAAACAAAAATTAAAATATGTATAAAAATGAAGTCTGGTTAATTTATAAAATAAAAAATAATAAAAAATACACAAATGTTGCCCAAAGGCTCATTAGTTAGTATCCATTCAATAGAGTCGCTTTTATATCTTCAACAATACATGTATCTTTTTACAAATGGCGCATACAACCTTTACAAAACAGAACAATTGTACTCCAGTAATGAAAGTCACGTGTGCATTGTTTGTTATCTCTCTGATTTTCTGTCTAGTTCAACCATCAACAATTCTACTCCATGAAAAGTAAAAATAATAAAAGAAATAAAGTCTGATGTACAAGCGAAAAATGTTTCATTCACTGAAAAGATATTTGCACGATATGTAAAAAATTTCAAAGTGAAATTAATTGATAAAATAAAACGTGATTTCGTGTAAAATATTTTTTACGTCCAACTGTATAGCACAGAAATTTAAATTAATACCGCTGGCAATTATCAATAATTACCTGTTGAATATATAGGAAGTTGTAGATTGATCTATTAAATGTGTATAAAAATAGTGAACATATAAAAAAAAAAAATAGGGGACTAACACAAATGAGTTAACGCTTCGTAAATTGATGGTGCAACGAAGATTAAATTTGAGTTGAATTAAAATTTTTACTTGTAAATTAAAAGCTCTAGTGTTTAATGAATTTTCTTATCACATATATTTTGATAATTTTAATTTGAAAAATAGAAAAAAAAATTGTTAAATCAATAAGAGATTCGCGTAATTAATATTAAAATTTAATGATGAATAAATGGAATGCGAATGGAAAATTTTCATCGACTATAAAAGTGCAGGTACTTGCACTTGGTCGAGCACATGTCCATGGTTCGGTGGTTTTTAGTTGACTAGACCATGCAGTAATGTCAGGTGGAAATAAATATATATAACGCTATGAAGAAATATAAATGAGAAGGTGGAGAAATAAAAGTGTAAGGAAAAGAAATACCGAGCAATTTCATCAAAATATTCTCATAAAAAAAAAAAAAATAGAAAAAATTATTCTAAAATTATTTTGTCTAAAAATTATTCATATCAACAATAAATATTATATTACTATACACTTGTAAAAATTATAATAACAAATACGATGAATGAAATAAAATTGATAATTAATTAATATCATAAATAAAAAATACTTTGATAAGAGTTTTAAGAAATGAAATTGATTCTTCAATGAAACATCAATCTAAAACAAGATTAAATTTTCATAATACAAATTTTATCAGGCATTAAATAACACATTTAGTCGTATCTATACCTGGTAAAATTCTCACAAATAAACAAATGCATATTTAAATAAATTAAAATATTACACAAAGGTATTATAAAAATATAAAGCATATATGTTTAATAGCAAAGGATAAAATAGCTCACGTAACGGTGATATAAACTGATTAACGTCACGCACGATGCTAAAAGAAGTTTATGAACATAATGAGAAGAGAGGGGAAATTGTAGATTGGGTAAATGGATGGTAACAAGTCTGTCTTAATGTCAGAAAGTTTAATCGTCCGTTGAGAGAGTTTAAATTATAAATTAAAAAAATTCAACTGCGTGGAAAAAAAATTTTCTAAAATTTTACACAATTTTTTTTTTCTGCTACTGAGTATTGATATAAAATTTATTTTAGTTGTTGATGTCAAAAATTAATGATCTCTCAAAATGATTATAGTTTGATAAAATATTTTATCAGCTTAATAATTATTTTTTCACATTGAAAAAAAAATATAATTTTCGATATTTCACATGAGAACAATTATTACTACTTACAGATAAATCCGAATAGTTTTCTTACTTCATCATCTATTAAATTGTTGTTTGACGAGATTGTAAAAATTATTTTATCAACATCAATAATCCACAAATAGAAATGACAATATTAGAAATAAAATAAAATAATACGTTATAAAATAATCCTTCATCTCTTCTCAAGACCAACAATGGAATGTAATAATAAATTATAGTTACATAAAAAAAAAAAA
>JAQQBR010001836.1:1487341-1522745 GCA_030347285.1 Microctonus hyperodae
ATCATGATTAAAAATTGATTTGACTCAATATTGAATGGTATGACATAAATAAACTGCCGATTCTTCACTATTACAAATAAAAAAATTTTTTATATTTATGTATTTGTATGTAATGTGTTTTTATAGATATATATTTATATGTATGTGTGTGTTAGACGAAGCTGAATCGAGAGAGACTGGATATATGTATTTTTCCCAAGATGTCGACGACGGTGAGAGAGACTTTCAAAGTATATATATATATATATAAGTGATCAGGAGAAGACCGTCACGGGAAATCTGGTTAGCGGTCATTGACGTGTGTCTTTTAACTCGTTATACATAGACTTGATGTTAACCCTATGAAATGCACATTTTTTCTTGGGTCTAAACTGCTGAAAATAAGAAAAACCCATGAAACAAAAAAAAGAAAAAAAAAAAGAAAATAATTCAATGATTTTATAATTTAATTTGATATATTTAATTATAATTATCTTGATGTTAATTTGTGAATTTTAAATATTTTATTATGTACTATTATGACAGAGTTATTTGTCAAATAAAATAAATTGCCTAAAGAATTTTTTTAAACTCATAATTTGTGATTGGAAAAAAATTTTTTTATTGTAATTATGAATGAAAAAATGTAATCTCAATTGTGGTATTGATCGTAAACGATAAGTTGTATTTAATGAGGTCAGATATGTAGTTATTTATAAACCGTATAAACTAGTTTCAGACATACCTGAGTATTTTTCATGATTTTAATTCAACAAAAAAATATTTCATTGACATTTGAATTTTCCATTGTCATTTTAAAAATAGTATTAAAGTTTTATATAATATTTATAAAAATATTACAGTATCACATCATTTATATTACTGCAATGATAATTATTTTTACACCATAATTTTTCTCATGTATCCACAACGAAAATAAATAAATAAATAAATAAATAAATATCAAAATATTACAAAAATCAATTTATTATTATTATTATTCCTACTCTGATCTAACAATATTCAACTCTATATTAATAATAAAAATTCACATGAATCTAGTGTACAAAAAAAAATAATTTCCCTATACATATTAAATTTTAAAATGAAAAGAATTTATTGATATCAGTGGAAAAAACGCCCACGCTTTCCACGTGAATAAACTCGTTACGAATTAACTCACGTCTTTGCAAATGAGATCATGTGTGCTGCACCTGATCTCAAACATGTCTCTCAAGTCTCTAAAGATATGCAGAGTAAATATTTGTGTGTGACACAATTGAGAGAAATACGAAAAAATAAATAAAATAAAAAATGAAGAAGAAATAAAATTACATGTAATTAATAGCATTGAAATTTTGTCGGACATGATTGGTATATATATTGATTCTTAAATTGAGTCAAGCAAAAAAAAAAAAGAAAAAATAAAGAGAAATGTTGACAAAATGTCGTTGGACTCTCTTGGAAAATCGCCAATTTTTTAATGCCACATCCAACAATATTAAATGCCAATGCATATGGCCAAGATATTTTTCTATAGCCGCTAGTAATAATTTTCACTGAACAATTTTATTACACAAATACATATATGTATGGAAATACATATATAAAGCATGTACATAAGCAATATTTAATCGAGCGAACCGGTCAATGACCAAACACAATAAAAAAAAAAATTATGAGTTCAAGATCCGATTACTCAAGTTATTCATTTTAATATTTTTATTTATTATTTCGTGAATGAAATATAAACTCGAAATTCAATCATTTATTAAAACGTAGATTTATTATATTTAAATAAAAAATATGATGTTAAATATCATTGTTATAAATTTTATTTCAAAATTTATACTTCAAGATATCATTCGAATTTTATTTGTATAAAAAGATTTATAAATAAATAGTAATATGAAATATTTTTCAGGCTTGTTATCATATCTATAAAATCCCAATTTCAATAAACAAATAATATCTAAAATAATTATACTAAATCGACATTGAAATAAAATAGACAAACGAAAAAAGAAAACCAAGAATAAAACAAATCGAACATTAAAAATAGAAAACTTTTCGTCATAAAATTTAGTTCTTCAACTGCGTCGCATTAAAAAAAAACCAATTGAAATAAATAAAATAAAAGAATATATTTTATCAATAAATATCATAAAAAATACATGAAAACAGTTATATCCATAATTAATTAATTATTCTGCAACAAATGAATGAAAAAAAAAAAATCCTTGAACTCTTCGACCACATAAATTGATTTAAATAAATAAATAAATAAATGAATAAATAAAAAAATAAATAAATGAAATATAGAACATAAGTAACAATAGTCTATAAATAAATACATTAGTCAATAATAATTATCCAAAGTCTATGTACTTACATATATATACATAAAATTATGGTAATTTTCTAGGACAAATGTCTGGACAAATTTCCCATACACAAAAGTGTGCAATTATTTTTGTTACAAATGCAAAATAATAATTTTATCCAATATAATTATTTAATATAATACTTTATAATAAATAGCGATAATTAATTAATTAATAAATACATTTACTCACTGAATGAAATTTTGCCAATAAAAATTTTTGATAACCGTAAAAGATGGTGAAATATCCTCACACGTAAATACACATACATATACACACACGCATGCGCGAACGCGCACTCAACGACGACACCAAATAACCGGGGAAAAAAAAATTATTCACAAAAAAAAATAAAAAGATTTAATTGAAGACGCACGTGCGGTTAATATAATAATACAAAATGGCGCTGATTTCACAGGATTTTTTACACTCGAGTTATGTGATTTAATGGTTCATATTACACTAAATGTATAGCACTTATTTTATTCACAATAATATGTACAACACCGAACTCACTGAATATTTAATGAACGTGTATTCATTCAAGGAACAGCACAAACGCTCATATTGCTTCTCCGCGATGAACTACCGCAGCTTCCCTCCTGTGATGGTGGTTCATGGGCGTGGTTTAAAATAACGACTGTGTGCGGAAGTTTACGAAGATACCCGAAAGTAATAGAGAATGCTGATTGGATAATAAGGATTGATATCAATGCGCATGCGTGAGAAATTATTGAAAGCCTATTGGCTAGAGAGACAGAAGCGACATCTAGAATCTAACTATATGAAGCCAACTGAGTAAAAAAAAAATTCCCTTCATGAAATTTTTATCGACTGAGTTATGTTTTATTCAGTTTGAAAATTTGTGATAATAAATAATTTTATGTATATCTTTTATCATTAAAATAATTATTGTCCTTCAACTTTTATTCTAACGAAATGTCAATTTACTGTTGAATAATTAAATACATCACAATTTTTACCTGAATAGAACGTTATATTTTGCACATAAAAAAATAATTATTGATGAAAACCGATTTAATATATTGTGAAATTTGAATAATTTTTATTATTCAGAATGATTTATGTTTATGTCTTTAATTTAATTTATGAAAATATTTTCCTCGATATATTATCAACTACAGTCGAGTTACGATAAAATTTATTGGAAAAGTGAGGTTATGTTGTTCCTATTGGTCAGTTTGGTTCAGATAATTATCATCACACTGTTCACTGTTCACCGCATATTCACACAGTGATGTCAGTATAGATCTAGCTAAAAAAATACATCGGATATTATACATAATCACAAAATATATACTAAATAAATAAATAAATAAATCATAATGGATTTACATATAATGCCAAACAAAGTGAGTATTTTACTAAATAAATTTTCATTTTATCACAATTTTATTTTATAAATTTCAAGTTTCATTTGCTTACGTGTACATAACCTTAATATAATTGTTCCTTTTTATGACGTATGTTCATAATAAAAAAAAATTGACAGATGTGTAAATATTAATGACAATATAAAAAAAAAATTAAAAATGAGTATATTAATGTTTTAACAATATTATTACATTAAACAATTTTTTTTTTCTAAACTGAATAATGGAATTTAAATATCATTTATATTACAGAGTGAGGAAGAAATGACTCCAGAAGAAAAAAGGAGGTTTGTACATTTAATTTTTAAATATCCATTTAATTTAAAAGCCTGTCTGAGGTACTTTAATTATCAAGTACATACTTTAATGGGTATGAACCCATACAAAATATTTATCTATTCATTTATCTATTATTAATTATTTAATATTAAAATTTTTCTTTTCCAGAGTTGAACATATACGAATGCATCAATTGCATCAGGGTCATGAGTCGATGCATGCAGAAATGTTGCTTATTTTACTCGTCACATTAATTGTCGTTCAAATTACTCTTGTAGAATGGAAAAAACGTCATTTTAAATCATACCAGGTAAATAATAAAATAATTTTAATCAATAATAAATTAAATTAATTTTTTTCTTGATAGAACAAATAGATTTTTACTGATTTATTAATATTTTTCAGTTTGTCACATTAATCGCAGTATGGATAATACCATTTGGAATGTGCTTGAGAAATCATTGGTGGAGATTTATATTTTTCTGGCTGTTGTTTTCATGCATCACTGCATTAGTTGTAAGGAAAGCCCTACAAAAACCAATACAGGGTAGTACACCTAGGTAAATTAAATTTTTATATTAATCACAATTTATTTTTTGACAATAGAAATTATCATAATTAATTTCAGATTAGTTTACAAATGGTTCTACGCTATTTATCGACTGAGTTATGTACTGGGTATAATTGGATATATAATAGCATTAGCAACATTTTTTGGATTAAATGCAATATTTGATGTCAAACCACCAGTTTGGATGGATTGTGGTTTATTATTTATATTCTATGGACTTTACTTTGGCGTACTTGGACGTGATATTGCAGAAATATGTGCGGACAAAATGGCGTCACATATAGGGGTGAACAAATAAACAAATAAATAATCAAATGATGAATTTAAATATAATTATGAATATTAATTTTTTAATTATTATATTTTTTAGTACTATACACCGGGAAGTATGCCAACAAGAACATTGGATCCTGGTGTTTGTGCTGTGTGTGGAAATAAACTTCTTGTTAGTGAACATGAAGAGGGTGTTATTGAAAATACATATAAATTGAGCTGTGAACATGTTTTTCATGAATTTTGTATAAGAGGTTGGTGTATTGTTGGAAAGAAACAAACTTGTCCTTACTGCAAGGAAAAAGTTGATCTCAAGAAAATGTTTTGCAATCCGTATCCTTTGAAAAAAATAAATAATATATATTGAAAGACAATTTTTCGAAGATATGTAAAAGAAAAAAAATTAAATTTTTGCCTTACATTAATTATTTAGATGGGAACGACCTCATGTCCTCTATGGTCAATTACTTGATTGGATCAGGTGGTTAGTCGCTTGGCAGCCGCTAATATTATTTCTAGTCCAAGGTATAAATTGGATGTTTGGACTCGAGTAAGTAATTGTCAATAAGCCAACGGAACAAAAAAGCAAGAAGCACTCGCATCGAAAATACACAATTTAACAATCAAAAAATGCAAAAATATATAATATAATTGTATTAATTTTTTTTTAATTATTTATTTTTTTTTTGGTTCTAATGAAATGAAATTATTTCGGGGTGATTTTTTTTGCTTACTTTAAAAATTAATCAATTTTATTTTTGTATATAAGTAAACAATTTTGAGAGTTTAATTTTTCGTCGTTTCACTGTCATTCCTGATAATCAGTAGAAAAAAATAACATAAAGTGGAAAAATGTTTTACATAACTTTTTCACTTTTTATTCCAAACTTTCAAAAGTTATTATTTCTATTATAAATATTGATTTAAAAGAAATAAAAAAAAAAGAAACAATGGGCACTAGTCAAGATAGTATAATAATTTCTAATCGTCTTCTAATATGAAATAAGAAAAATTTTCATATTACAAAATAATTTTGTCCTCGGCATTACTGAAATTTAATTTGAGCGAAATTTTATAATGGAATATTAATTGTAATCAATTTAAAAAAAAAAATAAATTCTTCAACAGTATGAACAAAATATATATATTTTTTGTTCATCAATTCTGCACTCATCACTGAATCACATGTGTGCACATCGTTAGACAATTAAACAAATAATAATGAAAAGAAAAAAATATGAAAAATAGATTTTTTTGTTACAAAATTTTTTTTCCAGAGTACCTGAAACCAGGAGCGGTGTCACACCGGCAACTATTTTGATAATTAATACTAATTAATAGTTCTTTATTCTTCAATAAAATGCACGTTCAATAAAACTTTTATAAATTATCTGAAAATCATGAATAAAAATATTAGAAAAAAAAAAATACATAATTGGAATAAAATCAATTTGGTAAATGACAAAAATAATTAATGAAATTTTATAGATATATTTATTGAGTACTTAGCATGTTGCATATGTATATATACATGTACATATATAAATAAATATTTTTTTATACATATATATGTGTATATGCATATGCATATTTATATTAAATATTACACGTTTATTATAATGAAGGAGTTATTTTTTTTTAAAATAAACTTCGTGTTTTGTGGTGTCATGTAACTTGTTCATACTTTGTTTTTGTTTTCCTTTTTTTTTTTTTATTATTTTCTCCATTTTTTCTTCCTTTCAATGTATTACGTAATTTATTTACAAGAAAATTATAATGAAATATTTACAAGAATTTTCGCAGAAAAAAATGAGAATAAAGAAAATTGAAAAGTTTGAAAAATTAAAAAAATTTTAATTGCGCTTTTATAAATCCAATTTTTTCCCACCTATCGCTTTATTTTTTAAATATAATTTATGAATAATATTTTGATGTTGTGTTATATAAAAAAAAATCAGTCGCAAAAAAAAAAATTGGTAATGAATTATTTAAGAATAAAAATTGTATTTACAAAAAAATATAAATAAAACTCTATATTCGCATTTATTCACGTATTCTTATATCCAAATTGAAAATTCATACATTTTTTTTATTTTCATTTATTCACACAGATTCACCAAATTTTTTTACGTGTAAATTTTTGTTTTTCCAATTTTTCTTCTTTATTTTCCAGTAAAACTCGATCGCATATATTATATTATAATTTATAGTACCACTCTTTTTTCAGCAATTTAATTCTCTGCATTCGTTTCACATTTATTCAAAATTTTTTTTGTCACTAAATTTTATTATTGGACTACTTTGTTTGTTTCTGTTACGCCCTTCACACACATGCAAATTCTACGCAGCTATTACATTTTTATCTTGTCAGTTTCATAAAGTATTGCTTGTTTTTTTTTTCTTTTATATTATCAACATTTCTCGGCACGAGATTAATTTTTATTTAATATTTTTTTTCCACTTCTTTGCATTCAAAAAGTCAAAATTCCACTCTATCATGCACAATTGGAACAAACAAAAAAATCAAATTCAATTAAACAATTACACATCGATGACAAACAATTTGTTTACTTGTTGCTTTTTATTATTTAATTTCTTAGAATGGAAATTCACACACGCTTGTTATATTTATATATTTTTTTTTTCAGTTCGTTTTTTATTTCAAATAAAATTATACATCAAGCGTGTATAATATATACGAATTTTTAAATTTATAAAAAAGTTTTTTGTTCATCTCATTGAGCACGAGGCTGAGTTTTTTGTTTATTTATTTTGTCTTTCTTAGCTTTTTCTCTCTCCCTTTGCGCGCAGCGAATTTTGAAAAATGACGAATAATAATAATATAAATTCGTCATAATTTTTTTCGCAAAATCGCACTAACGAAGACAAAAAGTAAATCAAATAGTCATCTAATAGATGTGAATTTGTAGGCAAAATAACTTCAAAAATTTTTTATAATTTTGAAGTAATTTTACATTCTAAATTAGAAGGAACTACTTATACTTCCAGTTTTGTTTGTTTATTATTTTTTGTTGTATTGGCAGTTATACACACAAATTTTGTACAGCATTTTATATTCATTTTTGTTCTTATTTTACTATTAATCAATTTTAATTTCATCAATCCTACCCACTGAATAAATCTCATCAACCTCATTAAATTTTCATTAACTAGTACGTATTGTTGCGGTTTACAATTTATGTGTATTCAATTAGCGTATGAACATTTTGTTTGTATTATTGTGTAAATGTGGACATAAATGTGTGTGAATGCGTTATTGGAAAAAATAAATAAATTGTTTTTCTTGTTTCAATTATTATTTTTTATAATAAATATTTTTGCGACCATTTATATGTTGTGTAAAATAAAAAAAAAATCGAAAAAGAAAATTTGAAAATTGTACAGTATCGCATTTATTTTTACTTTCTATCATGAGATTTTTCAATGTCAATCCACATATTAAGAAGAAATTTGATTATGTTCAACAATTATTAATTTTTTTTTTTTCATCAAGAAATTAGAAAATATAATTGTGATATTCATTGACATTTTGAAATAATAAATCAAAATTGAATGTTTCATTTCTCATTTCAATATTTATAATTGAAATTATATTCAATTTTCATACTTTCTGTCGGAGAAAATTTATCGCGTTCATTAAGGGCGTTTTATTCCGACATTATTCAAAAAATAATTATTTACTTTTCTTTAATCTATTCAAATTTATAGAAAGATAGGCAGATGTCCAAGGATAGAGGAATTAGGGACACATATTATGTTTTTCATTTGCGTTACAATAAATTGTTGATTTTATTCCGCTCGCAAATTTATTTCAGTATAATTCCATAATACCAAGAAATACTTTGCACTTTATTTTTAATTTTTCATTTAATCGATACTTTTATTTTTCCTTCTTTCTTCTTAATGCACGACACATTTTTCTGCCCTAAAAACTACGCAAACTATTTACAATTTTTTGTCTATGACAAAGATACTTGTGTGGATTTTCTTTTTTATTTTGCTTTTGAATTTTCCCCAATGAATATAATATCTTGCTCTTTCATTTCCACAATGTCATTTACATTGTGTTCTTTCTATTTAGCTTAGTTCGAATTTTTATTTTTTTTTCTTCTATATTTTTTTAAAATATTTCATCATGTATAAGTGTTGTTTATTATTTCATACATATAAAAAAGCATTGCGATAGTTATCAATCGAACACGTGGCGATTAATCGCAATTAATAATATAGTTTCTATCTACAATTATTACTCATTAATAAAATTGATTAGCCATTATTTACAAAAGAAAAACAAAATTCACATTCATTGTCTTATTTTCATTCTCATTATTTTTACTCTTCAAATATCGCGTTAAAAATATCTCATAGCTATATATTATCATCTGTGATCTGTAATTTTTCTTTCATTAGCGCCATAATTTATCTCGCTTCACCATTCCATTTTATTTCATTTATATGCTGTCATCTTTTTAATTAGTTTATTGTTTATTTCTTCATCATTATTTGGACGAACACGTCTTTCACGACATATTGAATTTGGATTTTCATTGTGAAAAAAATCCACAAATGCGTCGTCTTTTAGACCCTGTTGATGCGTGTATTTGTGTATGTGCGAGAGAAAAAATCCCAAAATTTTGTTCACAAACAATTTTTTTATATTTATTTATTTTTTTCTTATACATCGTTAAAAGCAACAAAAAAAAAAATGGACTATGAACCAATTTTTGTTTCTTTTTCTCACTCGCACAGATATTCACATTTTAAAAAATCTATGCACATTTTATTTCAGCACTCTATCCCAATTATTATTATTATTATTCTTATTATAATATTATTATTATCATTAATATTATTACTATTAATATTATTACGATAATTATTTTTTTTTGTTGCTTTTGCCGTTTTTATAAAATAATCACCCCATGGTGTAACAAGCTTTATATCTTCATACCATTTTTTTATCATTGTGTGTGTTTTTTTTTTTAATTATGCGACTAGCTTAATTTTGACACTTCCACGGATCACGTGATTTTTTTTTAATTCTTATTTTCATTATTTTCCTTCTTTATCTTTCAGTTTCATTCAGAACACCAAAAAACAAAGTTAAATTCTTCAGAAATTCTTTTTTTTTTTTCTTTATGAATTTTTTGTTTTCTATGGCACCTTTTATCGTGTCTCATTATACACACTATCATCACATTCACAAATATCATCTCCAGATAACGCACCAAGTTTATGGACAAGTTTTACTTTTTCATTTTTTAAACTTTAAAAATTTTTTTCATTTGTATTTTCTTGCAATTTGCAAACGTGAACCATAAAATTGTCTCACGCCACTGGACGTGATAAACAATAAAAATAATAACAAATAGAAAAACATAATGATAAATCAAATAAAATAAAATAAATCACTGTGAAATTAAATTTCTCATCACGACTCATGTCTGTGACTTCGATTTCTTTTATTTCCACTCTTTCGTCGTTTTCGTTTTGTATCACGTGTAAATGCAACATTTCCAGGATCATCAGCCAATTGTGGAAACCTGTGAACACTATGAATATCAACCCCTTCATAGCCATCAACAGCACCACGAGCTAATAATTCATCTTTTTCTTCTTTAGACCAATCGCCACGTCCTTGAAAACCAGCCATGACTAATTGCTTTTCAATTTCCCACGCACGTTCAACCGCACGTTTATGTGCATGCTTTAATATTCGATGTCGTTCTTGTTCTGGATCTGCACCATATTTAATAACAACTGCAGCATCTGGATTATGCAATCGTAATTCCTTCCACGTACCAGCACCATGCTCTGTCGTTTCATGCGTTGATACATTAAACATTCCGCCTAATCGACGTAATTCTTCCATATCATCTCGCATTTTCAGTGCATTATCCTTGACAAAATAAAAGACATCCTGATCATGAACGCTAAAGTGCAACGGTAAGAAATAAGAATTATTGAAGACTGATGTGACAACGTCTTGCACGACATTGTTAACACCATCAACAACACTGACCAATGCACGTCCACCCACTCGTGAAACTAAAATTCCTTCACCAAATACAGCACGACGATGTGCCACTCTTGGTAATAAATTTCGAGTTTTTGGTTCGAGTTTTAATAATGGTTTTGGAACGAAATCTAAATCTGAGAATTTTTCATGAATACGATTAACGATACATTGAAGTCCAGACATTACTCCAAAATCTGGAGTTAATTGTGGTGAAGTTATTGTTGCACTTGGTTGATATACCATTGCATTTGTATAATCAGAACCAAGCATTGACGGTATATCATATCCATATAATTTTAACCAACTAGTAAGATCTGTCATGTATTCAACATTTTGCTTGAGATTAATTGGATCATTGTTACAGAATCGATAAATAAATATATCTGTTGGTGTTGTTAATTCATTCGCCATTTGTTCCCATGCTGGTGTCATCCATTGACCAACAGTTGGATCATAAAGACGTTTATTTAAATAAACTAATTTTGTATTTGGATCGAATAATCCACCGTGGAAGTCTATTGGTAGATAAAAATCGGGATTAGTGTCTTTGATTATTTTTCCAAATGGTGTTCGACGCATTTCTTTTATTAAATTGCCATTAGTATCGAATAATGCAAGTGGTGAGCCATTTTGATCCGTTGCAACATAAAATCTTTGCTCAGATGTTTCAACGGTCATTAAGAAGTCACGTGAATCATAAAGAAAACGGAATGTCTTTGCAACCTTTGGGAAATGAACGTGAGTAATGAGGTCAGGTGTTTTTGGATTCGCATAGAAGAATTGCGTAATGTTCTCACGATCGTCATTCCATGAGACAAGACGACCACGATCGTCGTAATAATACCAAACTTGGAATTTCTTGTGCTCTGATGCATGAATTAGTTGACCACGAGAGTTGTACCTGCATCAAAAAATTTATATAATTATTAGTTGAACATTTTAAATAAACAGTTATAATATAAAACATATTCAACTTCAAGATGTAAGGAATGATATGAAGTGCACGGTTAATGCAAACTTGAAGAAAAGAAAATTTGAATTTTTAAATTTAAAAATTTGAAATTTCAAATGTGATTGGTCGATTCGCGCGTTGAAATTACAGGTACCAAAATGGCCGACTTCTGGAATATCGCAATGGCGTCTGGATGAAATATTTTATTTCATCAAAGAATCAAATTAATATCGTTTTTCATCAAACAAACGAGATAAAATCGCTCATAACAATTAAATATTAAATTATTAATGATTAAAATAAACATAATTCATAAATTAAAAGCTTTAAGTGTAATTAATATTCAATTCGTCCGTTGGAACAATGAAAAATCTGATCGAGTTTCGGAGCATTGCAAATGGCGTCGTGTTGAAACAACGCAATTCCGACAAAGGTAATACTAAAAAATTATGCAAAAACTTACCTATATTTATGTTCGCCTCTAATTACAACAAATCCACGACTGTCATAGGAATTGAATTCAACATCTCCATATTGAACAACACGATCGCCACTGTCATAGCCCAGAGTTATTTTCTCATTATGCTCAGTAACTCCAATAACGTTTCCATTTTCATCATAAGCATATTGCCAGTTATTATCCGTATCAGCAACTTCAAGTACATGCCCATCAGTATTGTAAGTAATTTTATCTATTCTTGTCCATTCTTTTTTATCAATTGACTCTTTTCCAATAGTCATCTTTCGCATTTTAATACGATTTCTATTATCATAATCTAATTCCATTCTATAAACATCTTGAGATCGAATATTCATTAAAACAGTTTTAACTCGTCCATGATCATCATAATCAGTAACTGTAAAATATTGTTTGCTACTGTCTTGCGTTACAGAACGATTAAAACTATTACGATAAATTCGTAAATCGCCAATGCCTTCAAGTACACCAAGATTCTGACTATATTTAAGTCGCAATTGTGGCAATTGTTTTTCATTAATATCAACCTCAATGCCAGATATTCTTGCATTACCGTCATATTGATAACGATAACGAGCATTATCCATACCACTTTTACTACCAAATTTAATTTTTTCATCTTTAACAATGCCTGCATGATATTTATATTCAATTCTCATTTCAAAGTTTGGATCATTGATATCAATGCTACGCACTAAACTGGTAGTCTCTTGATAAGTATAATGAATTGATGATAATCCAGCTAATGTCGTTTCTAATTTTCCTGTATGGTCATACACATACGCAACTTTGCCACTTTGATGTGGATAAACTTTAGCTAAAATTTGTCCATCATCATTGTATAATATTTCATATGGATGACGATTCATCGGTGAATAATATTGATATTTATAAAATCCAAGTGATGTTTGCAATGAAAATGCATGAATATGTCCACGTGGTGTTGTTAAAGATTGAAGTGCACCTGCCTCGTCATATTGTAGTAAATAATCGCTTCCGCGTGGTGTTGTAACTTTCAATGGTAAACTACCAAACATATCTTTAAATGCATAAACCATTGCTGATCCATCACTGTATTTAATTTCATACAAACGTCCAGCGCGATCAAAACCATAAGTTTCACTGATATCACCTCTTGCCCATCGTGTTAGTCGACTAAAACGATCATACTCCAAATCAACACCAGCGAAAATTCCATTTCTTGGCGACCATTTTAACGGTCGTGCATTACGATCGTATGTAACATTTAATAATTCAACACGATCATCAATAAATACAGCTACAGTATTTGTTTCACGATCATATTCTAATGATAATAATACATCGCCATTAACACGTAATTTTCTACCAACTTGTGCAACAGTTTTGGTATTGGCACGATTTTTTCCTTGAACTTTACGTAAAAAGTAACGCCATTCAAAACGATTTGCGAGATCGCCAGCGATTTCTGTACGTTGTTTAGCTGGAACGGGATAGCTTTCACCTAATAATGGTTCAATTTCACCTAAAATAGCATAAGGAAGTGTATCAGTACTAACTGTATGTGACCATGCTGTCATACGTCCTACAGAGCCGTCACCACCTACAGTTGTACGTTGTTCAGCTTCACCAATTTTCGTTAAAACAGACGAGCCTTTAATCAACATCGACACAGGCTTCCGATTATTCTGTCCAATTTTAACAGTCGCACCTTTTACACTTAAATCAAACGTTAAACTTATTACTTTACCCGTTGGTGTAACTGTGCTAGTTAATCTACCAAATTCATCATAATTATAGACATAACTACGTCCAGTGCTGTCTAATTTTGTCTTCAATAAACCAGTTGCACCGTGATAATCAAACGTAACATTATAATTATCCGGTGTACTTAATTCGTGTAACATTTTCATACGTGACATTCGTAAACGACACTTTTGTCCTTTGGTATTTTCAATTGAATTAACTTGACTGCTATAATCACGCAATAAAAATACTTTATTACCTGAAGCATCGGTAACAGTACTGAGTTTGCCATTGCTTGTATTAACATTATAGGTGAATAAATAAAATGTTTCACCAGTTAATATATTTTTCGTGGCAATGTGTTGTCCAAAGCGATTAAATACATATATTTCTTGTGTATCAGGTGAATAAATTTCATATTCACGTGCGCCACTTGCATCAGGAATAGACGCCATTACTGAACGTATTCGATAATTAGCTTGATCACCAATATGAACAACACCATCAGCTGACACTGTCACAGCTGATATTGTATTAAATTTTGATGTTGACGCTAAATAATGATCCGCCTCAAAACAATCACATCCGCGCTCTAAACAATTACACTTAGACTCAGCACCAGCGAATGGTGAAATTTTTCCATCAGTTCCAATGATACGAATGCGATTAATACGCTGTGAATCACTTTCAGCAATATATAAATTACCCGATGGTCCAAATGCAATGCTCTGTGGCATAACAAGAGTGGCATGCGTTGCTAATTCCGTGTCAAATGTTGTTGTGGGACTTGCACAATGTAACGGGCGACCAGCAACAACTTTAACTCTGCCGTCAGGGGCCAATTGTAATACCATATGATCGTCAATGATATGTAGGGAATTATCAAGGGGATTTATTGCCAGCTCGGTGGGCCAGCGTAAATGAACCTCCTCGACATTTAATGTTCCCTCACAGGGTATTGGTTTCCAATGTGATTTATGCATATGATTACCGATAACAGTTGTAATAATTCCATCACGATCAACCATTCGTATATTTGTTCCATCGGCAAAATAAAGTACATTATCAGTGGAGACAGCTACGCCTTTTGGATACGCTAATTTGGCATCACGTGCCAATGCACCATCGCCACAATGTGCTTCATCGCCAGGCAAACATCTTTCACCAGAGCCCACAACAGTTTCCCAATTATGATCAGGATCAGTATAGTCATTTGTATCACGTACGCGAATTATTTGATGCGACTCTGGATCAGATATATAAAGAACTCCATCTAGTGGACTCAATGCAATATGATAACGATATGAAACTCGTGTGGCATTTAAACGCACAACAGTTTTAACTGTTCCATCAACGAGAATTTTTCGTACAAGATTAAAATCACCAACGAATATTGAACCGTCCGGTGATGTTGCTAATGCCACTGGAGCTAAAAGACGTTGTTTTGACGCTTGACCATCGCAATCATAGCAATCTAATGGTCGCTGATGTCCATCGCCCATTGTCGTGAGAATTACTCGTGGTTTGTGTTTCAAATAAATATTTGAACCATCGCCCTTTTGTAAAATTCCCTCGTGAAAATTATAACGATGATGAATATCTAAATTCCAACCACCAACTTCTGATATTGACATATCATGGCCGCTTAATTTTGTTGTTTGCACATCCCAAATGATATCTTTACAATCACTGTATTCATATCCAACTTTAACCATTGCTGTCGTTACGCCATAAACACGTTGGCGATAAACATTTAAACGATTCCATGCGTATGTAAATTTAATAATAGGATCAGCTTCAAAAGTCTTTTCAAATAATATTCCCTCAATTGTTATACGTAAATGAATTAAATTCAATGTTGGTGGTATTGTATCAGGTGTTAATTGTAATTGTATTGTTGATAAATAACCAGCTGCTCGTGAACTGTGATAAACAAGATTTAATCCAGTGCCAGGTATTTGTAAACTTTCTTGAACAACTTGTGATTCAGCTAAAATGGTACTTTTGTCTGGACAAGCTCCTTGAAAACCGTGTTTCCATGTTGCCAGAACAACCGGCTTCATTAAATCATAATCGTGCGCAGCACATGCATGCGGAATGTGAATTGGTAATTTTTCATCCGCTGTGCTCATGATTATTCTATCAATAATTACAACCTGGAAAAAAAATTTAGGATGAAGATTATATGATTAGTATTAATTATTTAATTATTTAAATGAGATTGAATAGAAATATTTTAATTTACTCACTTCATTCCATGGAACAAAAACAATATGAGTTTGTGGTTTGAATGGTGAACGTCCAAATTGTAATGTAACTGCACCACCTCCGTTTACTAATAGATCAAACCAACCATCGTCTCTTGTGAGTGTGAAACCTTCCAGTGGTGTACTTGTACTGACACGTACGCCCATTAATCCAGAGCCAAGAGTTGTTACGACACGACCACGTACAACGGCCGATCGACTGGTTGAAAAATAATCAGATCCAATGAATGATTAGTAAATTTTTAAATTGAGAATGAGTGTGATTTTATTTTTGGATTTGAATGATTTATGGTGATGAAAGTGAACTAGTTTAGAATTATTATTGTGCGGTAGTATTGATAATTACTGGAAAATAATCAATGGATAGTATGGAGAGTTTTTTTCTTTATAGATAATTAAAAATACATTGAGCTATGATGCTCTAGTGATTTATAAATTCTTATATTATAAGTAATACAAATTGTTGCTTGGTAAAATATTCTTTCATTTTGAATTTAGAGATATTTACATTTTTAAAACAGGTTTCAAAGACGATACACGAGAAATACACACAATTTATGCCAAGTTTATAGGCAAATGAAAAAAAAAAAATTATTTATATTAAATATTTTTGTTTGTATTTTCTTTTTTTACAAAAAGCGAAACACGTAAAACATCACGATAAACACCACACAAATTATAAATACAGGAAAAATAATTATGAAACAATAAATAAGCTCAACCATGCTGCAAAATGATTATGATAAATTAGCTTGTTTATAAATAAAAATAATTGGCGTGAATAGCAAAAATAATAAAAAGGATCCATGTTTTAATCTTAATTATATTAAAATTTTATTCTATATAAAAATTCATTATAAAATATTTTTTTATTTATTATAGAGAGAGGATTTATTATAATAAAGCTTGACTGTATTTTTTCATTAATGAATACAGAAAAGAAATGAAAATGCGCGCACTTTGAGACTGATATAAAAAGCGAAAAAAATGTTAAATTAAATAAATTTTCAACTGGACTATTTGCACACTCACACACGCACATATACACACAGATTCACGTCAAAATGTATTTTTAATTCTTCAAATATCTATAAAAGATGAATATAAATTTTTGTTTAATAATTGGGATGCAAAAAATTTCTAAAACTGAAAGCAATCGATTGAAATTCTACGAAATTTCCTATCACTCATCATTATTGATGATTTATATTATTTTTTCTTACCTTGTATTGAAGTGATTCCAGAACACACTGATTCAGCAGCACGGATAAAACAAATCCCAGTTAAAATATAGTTTTTTAAAAAAAAAATTTATTATATGTTTACTTATGACTTTGAAAAGATAAAAGAGAAATTTTTATATTATTTTATTTTTCATTGATAAAAATTATTGCGCAAAAGTTTTTCATTATTTCATTTATTCTCAAGTAATTACACACGATCAGAGAATCATTCACATAAAAGCACGCAAGCTCACAGTCAGACAGACAATTAGACTAGTGGGAGATGATTATCACATATAGAATATAGCTGATGTTATAGGTTAATTTTATGAATTTAATAGAGAACAAAGGCGAAGGAATAATGTTCAGGAAATTATTTCGAATATTGTGTCACACTGGCCACAAATATACACGCAAACAGGAATATATACTAAATGGAGCTTTCAAATTTTCATTATAGATATATCACTGGAATTTAATATATGAAAATATTTCAGCTGAAATTTCATCAAATTTCAATGATATTCCCATTGAAAAAATTAAATTATCCATCGAATATATTCATCATGAAGATATTTAGGAATGTGATTTCGACATAGGTCACAACAACGAACAATAATTATTAAAAATTGATGTATCGTCTTCATCTTACTTCATTTTCAATCTAGTTTGTCATTTAGAAAATTCTTTTCAACTTTAAAGTTGAATTAAAAATAATTTGGCTTATTTAAAAGTTGATGAATAAGCAAATAATTTTATTACTTACCTCTCATTAAATGTTTCTTGTCGAGCGTAATTCTGCAGACTACCCTCGTCGATAAGGAATTTCATTCGTTCAAAGAATGACGCGGTAATAGCGGGCGGCTGTTTTCGGAGTAAAATGTCAATTGGTTTGGGTGCTGATACACAAAGCTGACTGCCACGGCATGCATGATTTGCACAGCATTCTGGATCAGCACAATCGATAAGTCCATCTAGAAATTAATTCATGATAAATTAATTTTTTATTTTCAATTTGAAATACAATGAAGAAAATTAAATAAAAAATTTAGATTTTACCTTTATCATTATCTCTGCCATCGTTGCAATTTTGTTCCAAGAGTACACTGCAATCTTTTCCATCCCATCCATCATAACAACGACATTCCCATTGAGTATCAACATTAACTCGACATTGACCATGACCCGAACATGAATTTGGACAACCTTCCATTGTACAATGTCTTCCATTCCATCCAGTAACACATAAACACGTACCATTTTTACATTGACCATGCTCATTACATCGCGGATCACATTGTTTTAAATTACATAATTCACCCGACCAACCAGTCATACAGTCGCACGCATTGTCAACACAATGACCATGTGATCCACAATCTAAATCGCATAATTCTGTGCAGCACATAGAAAAAAGACAATTAAATCTTGTTATTATAATAATTATTTAAAAGATAAAAAATTTTTTTAAGGACCTTCGAGTGCTTTTCTATAGTCTAAATAAATACTAACTTTAAATTCATTCCAGACTTAAAAAAAGTTATAAAATAATAAACAAAACAAACAAATAATTTTTAAAAATAAAAATTTTTATCTACTATTCGTTCTGACACTCGAATGTCCTTTATATAATATTAATAAAATAAATTTCAAACCTTTGGAGCAATCATCGCCCGACCACATGGGCTCACAATGACAAGTTTGAGTTTCAAGATCAAAATTTCCATGTCCACTGCAATCAGGCAAACATTGAAGTGCTTCTTTGTCCATTTGACTACAATCCGCGCCCTTCCATCCCTTCTTACATATACACGTTCCCTCAGCGCAAAAACCATGACTTGAACACGTTGGATGTGGACAATCAGGTTCCTCACAAAATTTACCTTTATAACCTCTTACACAATTACATTTGCCATTGGTACAATGTCCATGACCATTGCAATCTGGTATTTCACATTCATCATGACGCAATGAACATTCTTTGCCCTTCCAACCGGGATTACATTGACACTCGCCATTGATATATTCTCCACGTTGACTACACAATACTGGACAGACACTTTCACTACAATCTTCACTACCAAAGCCTGGATTACATTGACAATGACCAAGAAGACATTCGCCTTTACCACTGCAACCATTTGGACAATTGTGTGTCATATCTTCAGCAATTATTGCGATGAATGCAATCTCTTGAGGATCACCATCGTCATTGTACAGTGACAAAAACCAATGACCCGGCTCCATGTAATGCGTCACTTCCTTTTTAATCGATGGCTGCTGGTGATAAAAAATTCATTTTATTTTCAAATAGAAATGTTTCAAGCATTTAAGAATAAAAAATAATTAAATACTGCATAGTATTCTTTAGTTATGAATTATTGAATGACTTCCTGATAGAAATTAATATATGTATTTATAAATTTAAATTTCGAGGATAAAAGACAGAACGAAAATTGGGTTGAAATTAGACATCTGCGACGTTAAGTGGCATCTTAAGAAGAAAAATATTTTCTTTATCTTTTTTTTTTTCGTGTTATAAAAACATTATTTTTAAGCTGGAGAAACGAAGAATAATAATCGGGAAATGAAGAATAATAATATACAATAATACTAACATGTGATGCTCGAGTAGTTCTCGCTTTGAAGCCACTTAGTACTTCTAAAAGATCGTATTGCGTGTGTGTTGGCAACGCATTTCGTCGTGCATAAACGCCAATTGACGCGCCACGTGGAATATTGTAATCAAATCGTACATATGCTGCCTCCGATTGATAAAATTGCATGTTCCAGTAACTGTAAGCAGGAATTTCTTTGCTGAGACGTTGGCCCAATCCAACTTGAGCAAATGTTGTTCCATCTGGTGGGAATGATCGTGCTGGAAATGTTCTTGCGCCTGTGAAAAATTATTAGTCTCAAATATATATTCAACATATAATATTAAAATAGCATTGTAATAATTTTTACTTAAAAATCCTCTCAACTTATATACATGAAAAAAAAATCTTTTAGAAAATATTGCAGAAGTATATAAAAAAAAAATAGTGCATATTTATAAGCATAAAAAATTTATATTACCATCTAGTGAATATTTTACAACACTTACCTCGTTGAATATTGATCGAAAATAATTAATATGAGCCAGTACAAGTATAAAAAGCCAAAAATAGTACGAATAAGGAAGAAGAAATAGTTACAACACATCATGCTTTGATTAAAAAAATTTAATTTATAAAGAGTTGAAGATACCATACCTTCCAAAATAAGAATAGTGGGTTCTGGTGGAAATTTTCCACACCAAGAATTATTATTAGTATTATTCATACTATCTATATTTTTTAATACAGAAATATCATTCATTCTTGTAACTGCTTCAACGTCATTATTATCGTCGTCTAAATCATCTTCAATGTCTAATGAAAAATTTTCCTCAGTGGTAAATTCATCATTGTATAAATAGTTATCACCATTATTGATTAATGTCTGATTAATATATTCTTCATCATAAAATGAACTATTAGCTTCAATATATTCGTCATCCCGATTAATCTGGTATGAATTATCATTCGAAAAAAGATCCCATTCATCAGACGATGATTCCATACATGGACACGAGCATTCACATTCACCACCAGCCCAAATAGGTGGCGGGGATGCTGGTGGTTGAGGTGGTGGTGGTAAAATTGATGATTTTAACGATTGTTCCGATTCATTAATCGGTAATGGAATATTATTAAATGCTTGTAGATTAGCTGGTTTAATGTCAACATCTGGTATCAAGTTATTGACGTCTGGTTTGTTTGGTAATGATACAGATAGTACATAAATTGGTTTCATTACAGATGAAAATGAATCCTCGGTTAAAATTGTGACATTTACAAAGATTCGTCGTACATTATCTGCTTCGAAATTGTTCACTGGAACTTTTGTTGTATAATTTTCATGTGCTGATGTAATATTTTCTGTTGAATTCGCATCAATGGACGACAATAATAGTCGATTATTTTCATCACTGTTTTCATAATGAAAATTAGGTTTAAATTCATGTGAAATCTCTTCATCATTATTTTCCTTCATAATCATACGCAGATGTTCGTTTGAATCATCACTGTAATCAAACTTGGATGATGATGAATTATCAAGTTGACTAGGTTCCTCTAAAAAATCGCTATCATACTTTGTTTTTGTCTTAGACAATGTCGTTTGTTTATCTTCATTTATATTAACTATTTCTACGACTTCATTGTCATTATTGGCAAAAAGTGTATTGGGAAAATCGTGTTGTGGTTTTTCAAACTTGTCTAAAACTTCAATTTCATGATGAATTTCAGTTTGAGTTGAATTTATATAAGAATCCGAAAGATCATCAATTATTTTCATCACTTCTGAATTAATATTCGAACGATTATCTTCATTAATACTTGATTCATCATCTTCCATAGACTTACCTGCTTCATCGAATTTATCATGACCAAGCGAGTAGGAATTTTCATCAATATCACTTGGTAACAACTGATCAGGCACTTCAAAAATATTATTTAATGTAGAAATTTCACTCAATTCCGTCGACGAATCAATATTCATATCAGAACTAAATGAAGAAGATTTAATTGTTATTGTTGCTGTTGTAATATCATCAGTTGTTGTTGAAATTAATGGTAGTATTGAAGATAATGTAGAATTGCGTTCAAATATTTGTGCATCAAGCGTGGAATTATTATTATAATAATTTTCCGTGGAAAAACTTGATGTTAAAGCATTTGTAGATGGTGTAGAATTAAATAAAGAAATTTCTGTTGATATTTCTTCAGAATAAACACTACTTGTTGAATTAAAACCATCACCAATTGTGACTACATCATCATCAGTCACATTTTCACCCGATACATGCAAAACTACTTTTAAATTTTCATCCACAACTTCAGAATTAACACTGTGTCTATGACCATGCTGATTAATCAAGTCTCTACGCTTACGATTACGTTTATTCACACTATCATCATGGCGATTATTCCTACCTCCAGATGAAGGTTGACGTGTTCTTCCACTAGGCGTTGATGTAGATGACGTTGACGATGAATTTTTCGTCTCTGTCAATTTTGTATCACTGCTGTCACCAACTAACACCGTGCACGCTGTTGTTCCTTGATACGACCAGTGCACTACATTGGAAGCTTTTATTAAATAAAACAAACAGATAATATTTTAGGGATAAGGTAATAATTAGTACGGGATATTATTTAAATTGATAAATTATAATTATATTATTTTATTGTATTTATAATTTTTTTATTTTTATTCAAAGTTTAAATAAAGTTTGATTATTACCAGCGACATAAGTTAATGCTGCAGTAAGGCAGAGAGATACCATAATAACAACAATGGCTATAAGTTTCCAGCTGCACCAATCGATACCTTTGCGAAAGTGACATCGAATACTTTGTCTTCTCATTGGGATCATTGATGGTGCATGACCGTATGGCAATGGTACCCTGAAAAAAGAGAAATTGTGTGTGAGAATATAGATATTTTATGAATTAAAATAGTTATGATCGATCGGTGTGGATTTGAAGTTTATGAATAGTGTGAGAGTGCGTGTAACTGAAAATAATATATTATATACTTGGAATATATGTACATATGTATGTATATAGACTCTTATTGATGGCCCTGAACGAAAATGGGAAGTTTTATCTGGCCGTTTGTCGGTTTTTAAAACCGTTTCTAATCGAAACAGACGCCACAGATGGTTGTACTTAATGTGGAACATGTGTATATAAATAAATTATATACTTATATATTCTTGCAATATAGGTTTATGTATTTTATGGTGGAGGACTGTTCCAATAAGTGATTTGAGATTTTATTTTTTTTGTGTTATCGGTTTTCTTCTTTGAAGTTGATAAAAATTATGAGGATTAAGAAATGAATAGTATTTGAATATAATTAATTTTTTTTTTGCTTCTTATTCATCGGAAAATTTTTTCTTCATTACGTTTATTAATGTGTGCTAATTATCACATCTTACCTGTCCATGTTGTTTTGTAATTCGACTTTTATTGGACTATTTCCCGTTGATTGATTCTTATTATGATATTCATTCTTCGGTTTCTCTGTAACAAATAAAATAAAAATAAATCACAAAATCAATAAATGTATACATTTACTAATTAAAAAAACTAAAATAATTAAATGAAAAAAAAAACCCATATAAATCACTGGTGATAGTGGTTAATGTGGTTTCGGTATCAAATTACTCTGCATGTGGGGTCTAAGTAAAATTAATTCTAACCACAAGGAAAAGACCATCAAACTTAAATATGGCAATGTGTATATTATGCAATACACCCTCTCTTTATTTCTTATTCTCTGATGATGAGAAACCTCAACCCCCACTTGTATATTTCCTGACAGTAATTACGAATGGGAATGCAGTTTAGATCCTCTCAACAGACGAGTGAGCAAGAGATTTCAGACAGGTTTTTTTCATTTTATTTTTCTACCTCACAAGTACATAAACTCATACATTCACATCAAAGTTGAATATGTTACATACTTTGAAATTCAATGTATACATATGTATACAGCACAGATATGTTAAAATCAACTTGGTTGTCTTCTTTGTCTTGTGACCTTGGCAAGGAGAGAAACCATTTGCCAACTGCTCGTCTGCTGGCGTGGGAAGTTTGTGTAATGCCTTGCTAATTGCGGGTGTCCATATACCCTCAGGTCCCTTCGAAGGGTCTACGTTTCATGATAATATATATAGATATATATGTGTATGAATGTCGATGGAAGAAGAGAAGGCTGATGATTATAGCAGTTAAGTATAGATAACCGTGATTGAGGTATTTAGGATATATCAAGAAAGGATTGCTGTTGAATTTTTTTTTTTTTTTTTGGGAATTTCTGCGACCCTTTTTCTAAATTTTTAGTCATTCAGTTCTGCTGTTGAATGCATTTTTACAATTTTCATGCGAAAAAAATAAATTACTGGGTATAAAAAAATTTTTAAAAGCCTTGGACTGTAGAAAAATGAACAGAGGGTTTTTATGTGGGTTATATATCACGTGTTTGTTTGGGTTCTTTGAGCAGTTTTGTAATAATAGTTGGAACTAAAATGGTAGGAGGATATATACATAATAGGTCAATGGATGCCATAATGTTAAGTCACATAGACTGAAGAGTCACTGGAATAGTTGAAGAGAGGTGAGATAAATTGTTTGAAGGTATAATATACATTTATAAAAAAAGAAAAAAAAAAGAATGAATGTTTAGATTTTATGCTTTAACTTCTTGACCGCGATTATGTGATGGTTTTGAAGGACTTCAGGATCCAGTAGGTAAATATATAAATGAGAGAATATTTTTTCAAGTCTTTTGGAAATTATCTTATTTTATATAGTAAATAAGTTAATATTTGAATAATGTTTTTTTTTCATGGGATTTTGTCTTATCTTTTAAGACAGTTTATCAAATTTTAAAATATCTTCTATTGATTATTTATTTATAATATTTTTATTTAACAATTTATCACAAATATGATAAATATTTATTTTTTTATTTTTTAACGATATCCATTTTTTTAAAAATTCAAATTGCTCTCAAAAATTGACGTAATAATATTTATTACTAACTAGAGATTGTTTTCTTCATTTGAAAAATTATCTGTAGCCTTCTTATCAGTATTAATAATTTCCCGGATTTTTTATAAAAAAAAAAATGAGAAAAAAAATTTTTTTTTTTCAAGTTGACGTGAATAATAAATTTAAATGAATTATGGAGAATGTTAGGTGTTATATTTCTACAATATGATAAAAGAAGACATAAAAAAAATTTTCCAACCAAATAAAATACGCATTTACATTTAATTATTTTATTTTCGAATGGGAGGAAAAATATGAAAAAAGATATAATTATGCATGCAAATGGTGTATGGTAATCGAGTTATAAACATTTATATATCTCATGACTACTCGTGTTCACGATAAGATAAACCAGCTGATGGATGCAAAGACATAAAGCCGCTGGAAATAAAATATACACACGTGACTCTTTGGTTTCTTTTACTTGTTTCCCGTCTGCTCCTACACAAAATTCAACTTCACATGCTGAAGAATTACACACAGATAAGAGGCACAAAGTCAGAGAAGAAGAAAAAAATATATATATAAATAAAAATAAATTCACAAATAATAAAAAGAGAAGAAGAAAAAGAAAAAAAATTTTATGAAGAAGAATAAAAAATTCTTTGAGTTATTCAGAATTTCATTGTGACACCACCCACTTTTAGAGGATGTAAACCCTCATCAAAACTCGTCGCGGAAGTTGTAAGGGAAGATTTTTATTGTCCCTTTTATTCAACCCGTTGAATTTTATTTATATGTCGTAAATAATTTGACTAATTGCTTTAGGTAGATTTATAATAAAGCTTTTTATATATTTTCTTAAATTATAGGGTTGAGTATTTTTTAATTAAAGGCTTTGTAGGAATTCTTACTTGGTATGTTGTAAAAATTTCCTGACGGTGTACGAACAAGACAGGAAGGTTCAAGTTCTGGATCACGCTCGTAATCACTTGCTGTATGATTTCCTGGTACTCTTCCGTTCAAACGATTCATTGTTGGATTACGGGGTGGCACATCGGGTGGACCCCGTGGTGCTGAACTATCCAATAAACAACCTGAAATAAGAAAAAAAAATTTTATTACATTTATTCATTTCAATGATGATAAATATTTTAAAATATTATTTTTTACACCTTTTAATTATTTTAAAAATTTCAAAGAAATCGTTTTAATTATTTAATAAAACAATAAATAATTCGGAGCGATAAAGTGGGAATTTTTATATCATATTTTAACTTTTGTTGAGTACATATTTCACAAAAAAAAAAAAAAAATATGTGAACAAGAACTAAGTTCTTAAAGCTTGTATTGAATTCAGAAATGAATGATTTCATTCAATATATTGTCGCCCTAAAGTCGTAGCATATATATATGTGAAATTCCTTACAAACACTCCCCTTTAAAGCGTGTCAAAAGGAATAGATCCAAAAAAAAAAAAACCATTTATACAATTGAACAAGATCAGAACCTCAAATATATATATTCGAATTGTGAAATTCCAAAATGCGCTTTGTGTTTGATACTTTACGTATTTCAAGTATTCCAATTCACTTTGAAAGAAAACCGCAAAGTAAATACAAATATTATATTTACATAATATATTTTATTTACTCTAAAAAAATTTCGCAATGTCCAAATAATAAAAATTTTCATTGAACTTTAACACAAAATTGTCTAATAAAATTTCTTAAACTCCAATTTATCTCTTCAAGAAAATCGATAAAATAAAAATAGAATTTGTAAATGATTATTTTTATTAATAATCTGCACTATTATTATCCAAAATGTCCTCTCATTACCCGCTCTTACATTATACATTTAAACATATAATGTAAATACATTTCATTATTATATCTTCTCCCCCTTATTTTTTCTCTTTCGTCTCAGGTATAAACATCTATACTGCACATATGCATGAAGTGTGCTCCATCTTCAGACTTTCTTTTTATCTTATACGCAATGGAATTGAGGTCTTAAGTATGTGAAAAAGAGAGAAAGTGAATGACGATGATGAACAATAAAAGACGAGTGGAAAGACCTACTACATGTGACGGGAATAATATCGCACTCATCTCGAATTATGCGCGGCTGGTTGGGCCTTACGATGTGCGCATCAATGGGGGACCCATTCGTCGCACGGGTCTTGTGCGTCGCACCCGGCTGCGTAATGGATGCGTGCATTCATTCACTATACACACAGCCACGTTTAAACATGTCGTAACATAATATCTATACATGGCTCCTTCACATTTATATTATTATACATACAGGGATCTAAATAATGCGTCTCCTCCTCCTTGTATTTTTTTTTCTTCATCTTGTTGAGGGAAGAAAGGAAACAAAAAATCTAGAGAATAAGGGCCCATGTCTAATGGAATTTATTAGAAAAACTTAGCAGAGCATGAGTGGGTCCTTTGGGCATTTAAATATATTTTTTTTTTCTTTTCACGGGAAAAATAGAGGGTGAAACCTTATTCTCATGATGCCCCTCGACTTCTCGGTTATATTTTCTCTTTTTATTTTTAAGTATATATATAGTGCAGCATTGGTCCCATCATTGGCAACCGCGCTATTCACTTGATATGCCTCTTGACATCACGCGCCCAATCGAATATATAAGGCCCCGAATAACAAATGTGTGGTGTGTAAGGACTTTTATGTCAACAATTGTCACTAAATCGATAGATCTATATGACAATCGATCAATGGATAATGGGATGAGAGAGAAAGAGAGGAAAGAAAATGAAAGTGATTTTTTTTTTTAAATATTTTTATGTCAATGGAATTTTTTTAATGTCAGTTGTGGACCTTGGAAAATTCTGAAAATTAATAAATTCGAATTTTCACTCGAGATTCTGAACAGATTTTTTTTTTTTGTAACGATAAAAATTAGAGCAATAATTTTTTTTATTATAAAACTTTTATATTAAATTATGTTTGCACTTCCTGTTGACGATATTTATTAAATTTATCATCAATATATTTAACAGAATATTATTTACTTTTTTTAGTTGTAATATTCTTTAATAAATCTTAAGGGAAAAACATATTTCAACTCCTCAATATATACTTCAAAGTAAAATAATAATATAAACAAAAGATCACTCGAAATCTTTCTCTAATTTTATTTTCTTATAATTAATATATATTTCATTCGAGTTTACTGTATATACACATGTAAAAAAATCTATAAATCGTCATGGCAAATGTTTGTCGCTGACAGTGAGAGGAATATATTTGTGCAAGAGAAGATCGGATGAAATCGTTTGAGGGAGTGAAGCAATATAGAAAAAGAAATGTAAGATGAGATGAGAGACGAGACATGAGAGAAAGAAAATACATATATATATAAATATATATATAGTCATGTCTTGTAAATTTACTCGATCATTTTCTCTTCTGACGCAAAGTCTCGTTAGTAAATTTTCGTATAGTCAAGTGCACTTTTTTTTTTCTTTTCCCCTTTTTTTCCCGGTCCTCTTCGGGGACATCAGAGAAAAAAATCTCACGAAACGAAGGGGGTCAAGATGGTCGTGAAGGAACGTATAAAACGAACGAGGATAGAGGGCGAGAGAAATGGGGAGAAAAGGGAATGAAATGGCGCCGGGGAAAGAGGCGAAACAGTTTTAATTGGAAGCCGAGCGATGGGGTCGCACGGTTATATAGCTTCACTACTGCGAGAGGGTGGATAAAGGGAGAAAAGGGAGTTCTTTATTGCCGCACATTTGGTACTCTATTACGCTACAACTATATACTACTACTACTACTACTACTATCATGGAACACTTGTGCGCATGAACTCTTTTATGTAGACAGTAAAAAATTTTGTGTGAAAGTCCACTCAAAATTTTTTTTAGAAAATAATTTTCTTTTTAGTCTAATGCGAATTTTTAAATTGCATTTAGTGTTAAATCGTGTGAATTTATTGTTGTTAGTATTTTATTGTTGGAGGTGAAGGTGATTTTTATAAATGCAAATTGAAATTTATTCGTATGAAGTTTGTATAGATTTTAAATTATGGTAAAATTTATAAGTTAAATTTTTCTTCTAAACTGTTTGTAGATTTATATTTCTAATAATATTCATGTATATATATTCATTTTCATTGAGTTGAATTCCACTTTGTACTTCAAAGGATTATACAGTAAAGCAAGAGTGCAATATACCAATTGAAGTATTTGTGGCTTTTAGAGTTGTAGAATTTGGCTGAGAATCAGAAATCCCGTCTCATATAATCCACATATTATACTGCTGAAAAAGCTGAAAAAAAAAATTATTATGGCGTTGGCGAATTTTTATTCTTCATCGTGAAATCATAGACGGTTTTGTATTGCAAATATAACTCTCAATCATTTAAAAATACTATCGCGTATAAATCTTTATATTAATAATATGATAAGATAGAAATAATAACAGTAAAAAGAACAATGAAGATTCTTCTTTTCTCTTATCTCACAAGTTTCCATTTTCTCTTTTTGAATTCTTGCCAAGTGGATATTCGGTTTCCTCCCTCATCAGATTTCAGATAGATATACCGCAACATAAAAGTAAAATAACGTACATACACATCAATAAATACACCCACACTTGCACATGAAAAATAAAAAAAGTAAAAAAAAAGTAGAAATAAATGATATAAAAATTCAATGAATATTTTTGACGTTTGAATGAAGTTATGGATGAGAAATGTAATAAATTTATACTATTTAATATTTAATTATTTTTTATTGTTATATATTCTAAAGGGATTTCAATATAATTAATTAAAAATGTGTTATTATGGGCTGAGGAAAATATACAAATGGGGAGTGAAGAAGATAATTTATATATAAAAATATATATTGGGATAAAAAAGATGCGGGAAGAAACTTGTTTCTTGTTATTAGGACCACCAGCATGAGCTAGTGTGATTTACAATCGATATTTTTTTTTTTAACAGCAAAGAAATCTCGACGCGTGGCAAAATCGATCGTATCTCTTTAATAATCGTTTTTTTTTCTATCCTCTGTATTCTTAATACTTTTTCTCATCGCTTCCTCTCACGATTATTCAGCACGACCTCGCTGGTTTCTAGATAAATATTCATCCTCTCATTTATTTTTTCGTGCTATCTCTATGAAATTTGTGAGTATTTTATTATTCATGTTCTCTCTTATAATTGATATAATCTCAGCGAACGAGGAAATAAATCACGTGAATTAGAAACCACCAATGGGTGAGGGGAAAAATGAAATTTCATTGATGAAAAATTTTTTAATTATCTCAAGTAAAAATATAATTTTTTTTACTTTTAAAAAAATTTTTCATATATATATATTTCAATCATGTGTGTGGAAAAATATATGTTCAATAATATTTTGAAATGAATAAAAAAAAATATGTATCTAGTATAATAATCCCGCGGATATCCCTTAAAAGAAAAATAAAAAACAGTTTAAAATAAATATTATTTTTCCTCAACTTTATTTTCCTTTCGTATTAGTCATATATCATTGCTATATATACACACATATACTCCAATGCAACCGACGAATTTATGTCTAAAATAATAAATAAAATTTAACAACCGTAAAAAAAAAAAAAAATTCTTAAAAAAATAATAAACATATACATACAGAATTTTAGCGGGATATTATAGCTCTCTTACAATTTTATTAATCGGTCTCAGTCTCATCCATCAGCCCCGCAATTGAGGATCAGTTCGTTCGTTGAGTAATCCGGCGTTAATTCTCGGATTAACTTTACCACGACGACGTAGCACACGAACGGATGGATAAGAGTATTTTTCTTAACCACATCATCGTTCCCTCTTTTTCATTTTATCTTTTCCCCTCTTTTACTCTCACTTTACTCTGATGAAGCGCGACCGAAATAAATCCGTTGAGCCTCGGCAAAGATCGATGTGACAGCCGCCGTCGACGAGACAGAGAAAAAGATACGACGACGACGACGATGGTATAACGTCCACCCTAAATTTGTCGACGGTTCAACGCGACTGAACGAGAAAAAGGGACGGAAAGCGAGAGAGAATGAGGGTGAGTGAAAGAGCAAGGGGAAGAATATCGTCTTGCATTTGGCAGGTTGCGGATATTGGAAGAGAAACTGGAGGGTTTTTCAGTGAGATGAACAGAGGGTAGGGCAAAATAGTTGCAAGGGTGTCTACATCTCCCTTTAATTCTCCACACACACTCACCCCTTGTTCTTCTTGTCCTTTTTATACATATATGCTGTACATACCATCGCCCCTAATGTTAAAATTGTCCTGTCGCCCTTCAATACACGCAATACATTACGTATTTTATATGTATATATTTTATATATTTGAATGGAATATGTATATGTGTATAATTATGTATATACGTGTGTGTATTTGTTGGCCGCAAAATTCTCTTTCTATACGTTCAATAGACCCAACCAGTAGCACTCGATGTAACAAACGAGCACGTGCCATTAATGAGAATTGCAATAATATAACGTCAATGCAATATTTCAATACATTTATTAAAATATTTATGTGTATTTAATTACAAAAGTCATTTGGTTTTAAAGTTTTTTCTTTTTGAAAGGCTTTTTCTCTTTCGATAAATAAAACGCAATAATTTTTTTAAGTATAAAGAGAAATGGTAGAGGATAAAAAGTGAATTACAATATTTATTTTTTTTTATAGAATTGTTTACACGAATAATTTTGTAGTTTTTAAATTATTAAATTTTATTTTTGATTTAATATAATTCTAGAGTGTTTGAGGATTTTGAAAAATTTTTTTTGATAATAATATATTGATATTTAATGATTAATAGTTTTATTTAAAAATTGTGATTTAAATTCATGAGTTGATAACGACACATTAATCATTATTATTTTGCTTAAAGAATTACCAACTTGTTTGGAATATAATCAGGAAAGATTTATATTTATCTTCAGTGGAGGATATTTATTATTAAATATATTTGATAACTATTTATGAAACATTGTAGATAATAAATAATGATGAATTTATATTACACAAAAATTCAACACGTCCATCAAGTGAATCAATAGAAAAAAAAAAATTTTTTTTTTATAAATAATTACAGTGATATAATTATAATATTATATCTTTTTATTTTTCATATCAGTCATTATTATAAACTCATTATAATAATCGTATTAATTTATTTCTATAAATCATCAGTACATATCATTTAGAAAAAAAAATTGTTTTTTATTCTGTTGATTAAACGCGAGCTTAGAAGAAATAGTCTATTAACTATAAATAATTTTGCAATTATAATTTCTTGAGTTCAATATACGCTTTAAATGACAGTTTAATGAAAATTAATTCAACAGCTGATGAAAAAGCAGAAATAAATTATATTTTTCATAAAGAAAATTACTTTCTTCTTGCTTTATTTTTTCTTTTTGTTTCGGACGAAGTTTAGGATTGTAATATTTTTAATTTGATTTGTAAAACTGACCTCGACCAGCGCCGTAACAATATGTATATTCGTTATAATCCATACACGGTCGTTTAAGCAATGCCTCGTCTGGTACGAGATCAAGTAGTGCGGTAGGGTCACACATTTCCGTTGTATCACTCGTTGTCGTTAATGTATCGTTGGATGTAAGATACATCATGACATCATGACATCAACATTAAAATAAAATTGTCCACATTGACATAAAAAATTCACACAATTCTTTTCTTCTTCAAATATCTTTCCAATTTCACAATAGAAAATCAACTGGGTTACTTAATTATTTCTATCAATTTCTTCCAATTAATTATATCATCTGTTTTATTTTTTTTCGAGGCACTATACTGAAGACCACACATTAAAATTAAAGAACTTTCAGTAAATTTCGCATTAAAAAATCCCGGAACATCTTAACAACATTTTATTCACACAAGAAAAAACGTTGAACATGAAAAATGAGTAAAATATATTTCTCTCATTAATTAATTTAATTATCTTCATCAATTGTTTATCCCACAATTTCACAATTATATTAAATTATTATTCTCATCACATTTTACAATAATAATTCATCATCAAGTCATAAAAAAAAAAATTAATTTATGAATTCAACAGGAAATAAATTAAAATAAAAATTTGTTCTCTATTACTCGCGATAAATAATTAAATAATATTTATAACAATAATAATTATGATTAATAATATTATCCGAGATAGAGGTGGGAATAGTGTCCGATGGATATTTAATAATAAAAAAATTAAATCGCGACAAAAAAGATATGCGCACGCGTACGATCGACAGCAAACTGACGATGCGACAACTTTCGTAGACATCCAAGACCCAACACATACAGCGATGACCGCGTGAACTGAAAGATCCACTGACTATAGTTTAGTATTGGTTTGGTTGAGAAGAGGGGACAGAGGAATGAAATGGGGAAGGAAGAAATGAAAGGGCATTGTGAAGTGGAGGGGAAAGCGAAGTCTCAAAAGCGAAGGGTGAAAGTGCGATGGTCGTGGCTTTGCAGTGGAGTGAAAAAGAAGGATAAAAAAAATTGGAATGAGTATGGAATGAGTGGGGGAAATGGACAGTGGTGGGCTTATGATGGTAGGAGAAAATGTTGAGGGCATGGAAAAGGGTGAGGAGGGAAAAGAGACAGGCAGGGACAGGCAACAGCCGGTTGCTGAACATCACTGTACCGCAGACACCCACACTTTAGACTTTGCCTTATGCGACTGCGCCCATGAAGGAAATATATGTATACACCATAGATGTCTGTTTGTGTTATGGGTGTATGATGATGATGATTTGCTCAATTTTCCCACACCCTTTCTTTATTTTTTTATTCCTGCTCTTTAAAAAACAACGCTCTGATGATAATTCGAAAATAATTTCAAGTCCTTGTAAAATAATGAACGAAAAAAAAAAAAATGATAATTATAATTATCATTGTATTTTGCTGTATTTATATAAATAAAATTTAAATTAAAAAATAATTCATTGATCTATTTGTAAAATAAAGAAACAGGAAACGAGAAAATTACTATCTCAAATTTCTTCACGTAATTATTTTTTTTTTTATGGGGATTTTTGTGCTGGATTTTAGATGAATAATATTTATATAGTATGTATAAATTATAAAATTAAACAAAATTTAGATAGAATACTTTGTATGTTTTGTATATTAATAATAAAATCGAGTGGATTTTGTGAATGTGATATTTATGATAACATCGGACGAATTTAAAGTAGGATTGCGTTTCGAGCGTGTGTGTATTTATGTATATTCAAGTACATAAATTTAATATGTACACATGTGGCGACGTGGTCAAGGATGTATTCATGAGACAGGCCAGCATACGGTGTGGGTTGAACACAATGTGTAGAGGGGAGAGAAAAGAGTTTACTTATATCTCGGTGTATATTTCATACAGTGTATAACGATGAAAAAGAGTGAAGAAACAAAGGGTATATGTGTACAAGTATGTATACACACATATAGTCGGGTAGAAAAATGATTGAGAGTGGTCCTGAGGGAGTTGGAGAAAGCATTTCAAGACAATAAACGATGTTGGACGTCTCGGAGACGAGTCATACAAAGGCAGGTGTAATACAAATGTAAAATAAAATAAGAAAAAAAATTTTTTTAAATGAAAAAATAAATATTTATTTACATGGGTATTTTTATTGATAAAAAATTGATGGATTGCTATTGATAAAATAATATATAAGCTCTTTATTAATTGATATAAATTAAATTTTCAACACACGTACATCACCAGATATGATGATTTATATTTTATACTAATAAATTATTGTTATTTTTATAATATATATTGAAGAGCCTGAACAATAGTGTTTTGAATACAAAAGTAACACTACTAGCATACGAAATTATTTCTCCATATCCTGTTGTTTTATTCTCAAGGAATAAAATCAAATAAGAATAAATATTTGGATAAAAATTAACTCTGAAGAAATTTTATATTGAAAAAGAATTTTTTTTTTATTAACTAAATATGGATATTCAATTTCTTATATATTTATATCGTGAAATAAGAAAGTGGGTGTGTCCCATATGAAATTCTCAAGTCATACTCTGAGCATGTGCGAACGAGAGAGCTATATTTAATATTATATACAACATACATACATAAATATATTTATGTAATGTATGTATAGTCATTCTATTGTGTATTCATACATATGTACTTTATATAGGACCCGATGATGACGATAAATTAACCGTATAT
>JAQQBR010001836.1:1531602-1578221 GCA_030347285.1 Microctonus hyperodae
AACGAAAACATCACAGTTAGTGGATACATATAACAAATCACTTTTGATGAACAGATGGGAGAAAAAATTATAGAAATAAAAATTATCTAGAGTTTGACAGAAGAAAATATTTAATAATTTATTTTTAATAAATATTTTCTCTTTGAAATTATCTAAAGTTATTTAAAAACATTTTATATATAAAAAAACATATATTATAGTATTTAATAATTCAAATCTAAACACTTGAAGCTTTGATATAAAAATAATATCATAATAAGGCAAATTATTGATTTGTTTTATGAACCTAAGATGATAACAATGAATTCTTCTTATTCTTTCACCACAATAAAATTCCATCTCTCACATTCTTCTCTTACCTCACGCACATATAGTCTATATTCCCCCTTTTGATTATACATACCTGCAACAGACAAAGATAACACCGTGTAAATGACAGCCCAAACGATATTTCTTTCATTTTATTTCTCCCTTCCTATATATTAATACATAAAATCATTTATTACCCACCCCAACTTTCATTTCAACACTAGATAAATATCTTACTGAATTACTTATACTATACACATTTATTATAAATACTTGCAAATCACATTCAGCAATTTTTTATTACTCCAAAAATTGTCTATGTAATGCTTTTAATAATTATTAACCAAAGGTAATTTCCTGTTTGACACGTCACTGCGTGTGTCATTTCCTTTTATACCTCGTGATAATTTTCATATATATATTTTTTTTCTGCTTACTCATCATGTTCTTATAATGTGCATCACGTAGAGCTATTGAACATGACATTTTATTTCGCACAAAAATATTACAAAGCATCGCTGAATTGGAAGATTTAATATAACGTTAAAAGAATTTTATGATCGAAAAAAAAATAAATAAAGTTTAAAACAATCTGTAACAAAACTAATGATTCGTTGTCAACAACGCGCTCTTCGCTGTATATATGTACATGTATATATATTATTATTATTATATATGTACATATACGTACATCCCTAAATATAAGCGAAGCCAATCGCTCCCCTTTGCTTCAGATGTCACCATCAATCTTCACAATGGGCGGGGGGTCGCAGGGTCTTTGCACTGATTCAACGATATTACTCCATAGTAACTATCTATACACGCCAATATCAGCTGTGTGTGTGTGTATATGTCTGTATGGGATGTATCGAAACATGGAAAGTTGCGAACGTTTGATAATTTGCGAGGTGATGTCGTGCACGAAAGGGGAGATTAAAAAAAAAATACTTTGAGTCATTGGATGAAAATAATAAAATTATTATTTTATTATTTATATTGTGGATATATTTTAATATTATTTTTTGTTTAATAAAATTACCGTTGGATATTGTATAATATTATTTTAGATAAAGAAAAAAATAATAAAAAAATATGCTGATAATTGACAAATGAATATAGAGGGGGTGAATCATGTGAAGAGAAATATATATAAATTTCTATGGAAAATTATCTCTCGAGACTATTTTCTCATTTAGAAATTGATGCTGGTATCGATTTTATATATAGGGTGCAAAAGGAAAAAAAAAAAAAAATTTTCCCAAGAGTTGTCGAATGATAAAGGGGACAAAATGGCGTACGAATATTGGTAATGCTTACCATATCCCACTTTGCCCCTTCTGCCATTCATACTGCTGCATATATGCACACGTTTATACATATATAGAGCATTATATAAACGTTTAAAACGTAAAGAGTGACGTAGGAAATGAAGAGGACGGAATAAAGAATGTTAGAAATGCAAGGCGGATTTATTGGACTTTTAATATCGTCTTGATGGAGGGTTTAAGCCAAAGATATTATTTTTTATTTTTTACTCCTTCACTATATCTTTTCCCTTTTACTCTTTCTCTACACTTTCCTCTATTCTAATCATCTTCTACGTCAGATTAATAATTGCCAATGAAATTTTCACAGTAGAAAATAATCTTCAATGACTTATTCAAAAAGAAAAAATATATAAATTAATTCAAAACTTTTTTTACTGCATAATATAAACGATTTAAATAACAAATAATAATATTCCCAAAAATATTTATGTTTATTATTCCATCATATTATCTACTGGCAACCAACGATGGACAGTAAGAAACAGCTGAGAATAATGCTTCATTTGCAATGACACATTTTTCTGTAAATAGTTAATGGTCCGAGTGACATTTTTCCCCTCTGCTTTAAGTATCATATTTCCAAATGGTTATATTATGTCTCCATTGACATATACAGCATATATAAAACTGTGAAGATGTATTGACGAATGACAGAATGATAAAATATCTACACACTGACATTTACTTATGTACACATATATACACGTCTGTATATTTATAAGTATATATATCTGTAACGAAAACAATTCGCTTTGAGAGCAGGCATAAAATAGTGATTGATTCGTTACGTTTTTTGAGGGACTTAATGTGCCTTGACTAATTACTGCATTTTTTTTTCTTCAAGGGACAAATTGGAATTCATAAAGAAAAGATGAATATCTCTGTCTGGTCTAGGGATATATATATAAATATATATACTATTTCTTTGTTTGATATATAATATAGAAGATACGATAATTTTATTTAAAATTTCCTGGCATTTTTTTTTTTTAATATGTTTGTGTTATTGTGGAGAATTTTTTTTTTCTATTCAGCTTTTTTTTATATGTTATTACCACGTACGGCAAGTTATATATATTATATATGTACTTTTGATATATGTATACGATGTGTCGACGAGCAATTTTCACTTGTCGAACTTTCCGATAGTTCGCGTTCATTCGGTTCTGTGTTCGCGTCTTTGTCGAACTGATGTGCAGGCGCGCACGTTGGGATTTTGAGAAACGCCTTCCATTATTCATGGCGGCGTTTGCGTACGATGGGGATTACCCTTCTATTTTTTTTTTGTGCATGAAAAGAAAGGAAAAGGGCGCGGTGGCCCGCAAGAGCATTGACGTAACTCGTGTATATAAATATGAGAAATTTATTTTTCAGTTACGAATTATTGAGAAAATTTTGTTATAAACATCTGCGTTTATTTTTATTTCATTGAATTAATTTATCGGGATATAGATTATTTAATTGTATAATTATTTCGATAATAATTCATGAATATTATTTAATGCTAAATGATGATAATATTTAAATAGAGATCGTTTGGAGTAATATTAATTTTTAATAAAAATACTTGATCTATTTAATAAATTTAAATAGAACACACTGCAATTATAAATTATTAATACAACTTTGTAGCATATGATTTCGTAATAGATATGTCATTCAATTTATAATTAAATTATAAATATCACAAAGGCAAAATGCACAAGAGAACTATACAAGGGTTGTAGTAAACATGATGTGACTATTAATTAAGATGATGTTATCTTAGACCAAACTAAAATCAATACTCCTAAAGATGCATTACAATATATTGTTGTAATGCATCTTCATAATAGCCAACTTGTGATATATTGGCTATTGATTTCATGGGAAACAAGTCGAGCGAGATGAGAATATCAGTAATTAATTTTTGATGATTTTAAATTATAAAAAATTAATTTGACTCTTTAATAATATATAATTATTAATTAATCCTATTTATTTACCACTTCTGCTTCAATTTGAATTCATGCATTTGTTACATACCTGAAACATAAAAGAAAAAAAATTATTAGTACATATATAAAAAAATATTTCTTTAATGTAATTAAATATTAATTATTTTTCTCTGTATGAAAAAAAAAAAAATATTATTTATGTATATATTTACTAGTGATTTTCTTTGACTAAATTTTTCATTTGATGCGGTTCGTGTTGGCTTTTATTAACACATGGAAATACATATATATGTAGGATAGATAAATATGTATATGTGAGCGGACAATGTCTATTTTCCCGGCAGCGATTCGCTGGTAAAAGTAAATTCAAGGTGGCAAGGAAGAGACGTATAGTGTGTGGTTTTATCTGTGTGTGAATTTATATATGTGTATGTGAAGGAAGTATAAACAGAGGGAAAAGGACTGATAGTGTATATAGACACATACAAGCATACATATCTATCTGTGTACGTGCGCAAATATGAGGGATGGATCATGTGTGGATGCAAAATATTTCTCACAAAGTCATGACACTGGATTGCGGCGAGACGTGCGAACGATATTGACGTGATATTTTTTATGTTTTCTTTTTTTACTCCTTTTCCTCGTGTACATATATATATATACGTATATATATATTTTTTCCATTTGACTGCGACTTCCCGTGCGAAGAGAGAAAATTACTTTTTCACATTCAATACACATCACCAAGAATATTTTTTTTGTTTTAGTTTTCTTATTTAATTTTATTCTTTATTTTTTTTTTATATATGACAAGCGGATTTTAGTGAAGATCTTTGTTTAATAAATAAATAATTGATGTATTTAATTGTTAAAAAAATTTTTAATTTATAATTTTAATTTTAATACAAAATTTTGGAGTAAAAAAATTATTTTACATTTTTTTTTTTAATCTATAAATATTTTTTACTATGTACGAGGTATTATTTATTAATTAATATATATATATTTACATAAATGTATGTGTATAGTTTGTGTATTATATGGTTTTAAATAGTATGTTCATATAAACGTGTGTGTGATTATTCCGTCACCCAAAACGCAATCAACGAATTGCCCAGCGGGCTTAATTCTAGATTTCAAAATGTGGTACATATATGTAGAGGTGTATATCTATATAGAGGACTGATCTATGCGAGTATCGCGGGTATTGTTATCGTTATGCCAGCTGCCAAGCTTCCGATTTACCGATCCCGCCCCTGTTATGTATCGGAATATGTGTACATCTATGTACACGCATGAAAACATTTTTGGAATGAAAAGTTTTGGAACAAGTTCAGTTGATAAATTTTTTTTATACTCTATGATTTCGGTAGTTTATATATTTTATTTCATAATGTGCCAATCGTGATTATTTTTTTAAATTAGAAAAGATTATATTATTTTAAAATAAGAAGAATAGAAAAATAACTCTATGCGTCGATTCGATGAAACGATTTTAATTGTTTACAAATCTGTATCTTCGAAAATAATGAAAATAAATCAAAAGTTTTGATGTGGAAATTGTGGGAAAAGCGATAAGGAAGAGAATGGCGTTTGAATCATAATTTTATGTTAAATAGTTTAAAAGTTATGAATTTATTAATAACAAAAAATATTTTTTAGTGCTACAATAATTAGTTGAAATTGAATAATTTTAAAAAATTCATAACTTTTAAACTATTCAACATAAATTATTGATTCAAAAGCCATTCTCTTTTAAATCGCTTTATCTACAATTTCCATACCGATAATTATGACTTATATTTATTATTTTCGTAGATATCAATTTCCAAACCCATTAAATAATTTTCTCTCAACATCGAATTTCATTTTCATATATTCTATCTCCATCAAACTAAACTGCAGATACAATCTTTTATGTTGAATGTTGAAATATTCTATTATATCCTATAAAATGATATCAATGAATCCCCCTTATATTTAATCGTAAACACATTGGCATAAACATTAAATTCATGACAACTTTATATGCTTAAATAGTGGTCGTAGACTGTAGCACTTCTATTGCTGTCTCTCCAGCTATTTTTACTATGTATACAGTAAAATATTAGTATTATATATGTATAGAGAGGGTGAAATGTTAGGTCGCAGTAGAACCCTTCTTTTTTCCCCTATGCGTAGGAAGAGTCTGTGAAAATGAAAATATTGCTCAACTGTATGAGGATGTAAGAGAGAAATGAGTTGCTGTAGAGGCCTCGCTTCGCATTTTATTGTAATTAGTTTCAGTAGAAGAGCGAACGCTGGCTGAGATGTACACTAGAGAGTATAGAAGTAGCAGTGGAATTGCCTGGTAAAGCACTGAGGGCAGGTCCTCTGTTATTGCGTCTTTGTTGATTGTAAACGAGCAAATAGCATGCAATAAACCTAAGTATTAAAACATACATAACGATCGCAAACTCTCTTTAAATCGTTTCTCGTAAAAATTCGAATAATAATTAGTCGAATTTCACTAAAATATATCATCAAACTTCTAAATAAAAATAATTCACTATAAAAAATTATAGAAAAATTTTATTTAATTTTTTATTCTGCAATATTAAATGACACAATTTTTTTATTCATTAGGTCTAGTTTTTTTTTTTTTTAAATAACAAAAGTAATTATTAAATCGAAGGTCGTGTGCTCATTTTTCATTGCGTTTTACCAATTGAACATTGAAATGAAATTGGAATTGAATTTTTTCTTCAGATAACTGTCACGAATATTTATATAAATAAACACTGCAGTGTTTTATGTATGTATATTATTTGTTGCAACTCATTAAATTTTCAATTCTGGTAATTTCTCTTCCGATAAAATCTCCCCTCAATATTTCTTGGATAAAGTGTATATATATCTTTCCATGTTTCGATATACATTGAATCTATATGCCTTAGAACTAAATGGTATCAAGTTACGTAGATAACTTATATGGTCTTGATACCATTCGGCATTGGATTGCAATATATAAGAGACAAAGAATTATATTTTTGCTTTTAGTTTTCTTATTATGTTCCTTTTTTCTTATTCAACCCATCGAGGTATCGTTAGGATAATAAACAGCACACAAGATAAACAATCGTTAGCATTGTATTGTCCAGATGTTGATGTTGGTGTACATGCAAAAGCGTCGGGCGTATCAAGTCGGTGGTTGAGACGCGCGGGAGGAATTCAATGCTGAGATTCGAGTGGGTTTAACTTCGATAACAGGGCAGAACGTTTGTGCGGTCCAGCTGCTGGCAATTGTGAAGACAACCAACAAGTAAACGAGGAAATACGAGAAAGAAAAGAGGAATATGCCTCGTTTTCATTTGCTCCTTCACTTGTTGGTATAAGATATAGAAATGAAAAAGGAAAAGAAAAAAAATTGAATAAAAAAATCTACTTAAATTTTTTTCTTTCGGATAAAATGTAGTATTGAAATGTTGGAATTATTGCAGTGGTGGAAAAATTTTATAGAGTTTTATTATGATCGATATAAAAATGTAATAAATTTAGAATTTATTTTTAAATATTTTATTGAAAATTTAATTCGATTTTTTTTTCGAGTCTTTTAATTGATTTATTTACGATTTTTATTTTTTAATTGTGAGGAATTATTTTGGTGTTTTTTAATGTGTTTTATTTTTTTCTTGTGATATATTTCTACACTTGAGTTATTTGTTAATTAACTAACAACAATAAACTCGAGGAATCGCCTTATACTCATTTTGTATATCTGCTTGAGAGTTAAACTCATTATTCTGGATAAAGTAAGATATGAGACACTCAGCCTAGTGTACATATATCTATGTGTACATGTGTACATGTATAAACATGTCATAATTAGTGCGCACGTGCTAACTAATCTGAGACGATTGCTGTCTGGAGTTTATGAAACTCGAGATATTACGCAAATAAATTTAGAAGATCAATTTTTTTCATTAAAAAAAAAATACTGATAATTTTTATCATAATCATTATACACAAAGTTCATTATAATTTTTATATTCCCAACCAAAAGTCAAAATTTCGTTCATCATAATGATCTAAAAATACAAATAAATATAATTAATATAAATAATTATTTTTCACTTCTCTTATTTATTTTTTACTCTGTAATTTTTCATCTATATTATGTATCAAAATTTGTATTAAATTTAGGATCATGTCATTTTATAATTTATAGTATACATACATATATACACGTGCATCGTTATGTATAACTAAGTACAATGTACATGAAGAGCAGGTGCAAAGAACAACTGAAGATTCGCGCAAGACGTCGCCAGGTGCATAGCGACATTTAAATTATTCTTGTGATGGATAAATATCCACTGATGTTTTTGCCCTTTAGCATCACGATGTAATAATATATGTACGCCTAAATCTTCACATATACATCTGTGTAAGGCTATGTGCATCTGTATAAGGGTATGTGGGAGTGCGTGTCAGGTTGGGCACCGTGGGAAGAAAATGACTGCGCGTGTATCTTAAATTATCGTTGAACGCATCTCCCACGCGTGTGTACGCCCTATCCTCAGGCCTCTGATTATTTTCAAATGTTTATATATACATACATATGTATGTATAATATTTATTGTAAATTATCATTGACTATATACATTTCGAAAAAAAAAAATATTAGTGAATTTATTGGAATTATTTCTCATGTTTTAAATCATTTATATTAAATATTATTAATTATCATAAATTTTGGATAATTATAACAATTATTTTAAATATTTACGATAAAAAAAACCCAAGTTGATTTGTTTTTTAAAGTAAATTAATTATAAATCCATTGTGCTTTTGTAGAAAAAATATCGCAGGTGAATTTTTTGAAGCTAAAAAAAAAAATATGAAGAATTATTTTGTAAAGTTTAGTGTGTATAGATTTTTATTTCTAATGTAATTATATGGACATGTATATGTGTGTAGATATTTTTGAGGGGATGTGCGTGTATATTTGCATTATAGATTGAGTACATTAGTAGGATTGAACAGAAAGTTAAAGCCAGAATAATTTATGTCAACGATAGGCGTGAATGCGACCGATAAACAATGTCATATTTGTAGAGGAATGGTATTCGTGACTCCTGTTTGTATTATTAGCTATACTTCAATGCGTTTTAGTATATATTATACATTTATGTTCCTCTTCTCGGTGGTTTTAATGGGGAAATAGCTTTTGGGACGCAATCATTTAGTTATTCTCACTATAAATAAACAATACACTTTTGATTCAACGACATTATATTATTGTATCGTACATAATACATGCATAAAAATAATTTATATTGAATGACACTTGATATAGTATAAATAAACCACGTGTGTTATTTATTCACTCATAATTATTTCATATACACAGTAAAAATTAATTTTGTATTTATAAATCCAATGTAAAATATTAATAATTTCAATTATAAATTAATTTTTCTACTTTAAAAAAAATTCTTCAGACGAATTTTAAGTAGACTATATTCTACACAAAATATCTAACTGTATAAATAAATAAAAAAGAAAAAAAGCTCAGAAATATTTCACATACTTTGACATTTTAAAGAATTAAATTATTTTAAATTAAATAATAAATAATAATAAATTAAATAATAATAAATTAAATAATAATAAAGATGCTAATAATAATATATAATAATAAATGAAAAATAAATAATAACAAATAATAAATTAAAATGAGTATGTAAAAAAATCAAATTTTCAGATAAAATATTTTTTTTTATTTAATTTTCCGTCAGTAAAGTAATGAATGATGAAAGTTTATTTTTCTTGTTAAAGGTACAGGTGATGTTGCGATGGAATAACATTAGTTACCATTCTATTTTTCTTTTATTTTTTACGCAGTGAATATACAAGAGTGAATAGAAGCGTTGAAAGATGCACATGAAGGGAAAAACTGTGGCCCTAGACTTGTGCATTATTTCTTGAATAAAGTTCGTACATATATGTATACATATACACACATATATAAACTACGATACGGTGTAAGACCTTTTTCTATACTTGACGAAAGCCTCCCGGGCAACGAGTATACATTTATGTACATGCTATCCATGTTTTACGTAGATATGTGTACGTTATATTATGCAAGACAGCGTATACATATATTTACTCTACGTTTCTTCCATCCCTTTTATTTTGTTCTGATATATATATATACATCTGTATATGAAATAGCTTGGAGGCAAGTTTTCTCGTTAGACTATAGTTATTTCTATCACACATTGACCAGTAACTCGTGGATACTTTATACAGACGTCCAAGATCCAATTTAAAAGTAGAAAAAAATTTTTAAACATTGCTAAAAACATTTTGCGTTTTATTTATACTTATCTTCTTATGTATACATTTTCAGGTCATTGCGTATAAGTCAATGTTCAATATTAATTAATATAATATAGGATATGTGTTGCGTTGAATCAAAAATCAAGCGTAAATACCTTTGGTATAGATGTTACTATTTTTTTTTTAATTTCTTAACCCATCATCATTTTTGCTTTATTCTCCGTTTTTTCAAAGTGAGTTTGGCATCATGTGTTATGTATTTTTTTGCTCGGCTAAAGCTTTTGTGGCTGTGTAGATAACTCACGTTGTGAAGTTGAGCGAGTGCACAAGTATTTTTTTTTGTATCATGCATAAAAAAAAATTGCGAAGGGGTTAGTGAAGGTTTTATATGTATATATACATTAGGTGAGAATCGAAATGGAATTTATGATTGATAATAGACGCGAAAAAAAAATAAATGTTCCGAATATTTAAATTGAATAATATGCAGCAGTTTGTTACATCATTCAATAAAGTATTTTAATTTATCTCTCATTGTTTTTTTTTTATTTTTAATTCTGGACTTTTATGAGTTTCAATATGTCACGTTGTAGACAGTTTATATACAAGTTCAATTTAATTGAATCAACTGAATGTTTCAGTGATAAACTGTGACAGAATTTATTGGAGTGTGTCTTCATCCGTGAAAGTTGGAATCTATCGGGAATCAGTATGAAAAGCAATGGTGGCGCCGGGGTTTGGAGAACGGGTACAAAACCAAGCTGAAACTATGTCTAATAATATCCGAGGGCAGTTGCGCTAGATTGGGCATTGACCACAGAGGGCGAGAATGCCAAATATTAGGGAGGAGAGAAGAGGGTTGAAGATTCGCGCCAGGTTCATTCTCGTGATTGATGAAGGGTTGGCGATCAAGCGTGAAACATCGATATCGTTCGGGATGCAATCGCAGTTTATATATATCTATCATGTACATACATAGATATACATATATATTTATAGGTATGTGATGGGAAAATTCGCTGATGGTGTGGTTGAGAGATTTCGTTTAGAGATTCTTCATGATCCATTTGATTTTGTGCTAACGAAAATTCTATTTTAAATTTATTTATCTGATTAATTATAGATCACTTAAAAGTTGAGTTATATTTCGTTGCATTTTGTTATATTAATGCAACAGCAGAATTATTTATAAATAAAATAATTAGACATGGAATTTATTTGTTTATAAATTGATAATTATTTTAAACCAACTCCAGAATGAAAATATATGAAAAGAAAAAGTTACACGCCCGACTGTAGCATTGAAATTAAATTGTATTGAAGTAATTTGTTTATATGTACGTGTATACATATGTATTTGGTGTTTACATTGTTACGCGATGTGACAAACTTTCACGAAAACTCCCTAAGTGCACTTGACATCTCAAGTTTAACATAATTTCTTGTATTATAATTGAAATACTGTCGTGATATATTCAGTGACCTAGATTTATTATTGTACAATTAAAAATTTTAATTATTGATAAATTAATCTTTAATTTTTCAGCATGTAATTTACTAAAGTATTGTTAGTAATTTAATTTTTAATTTGGATAAATATATTTATGAATTTGAAGAACTTAAAAATTGTAAAAAAATGTTCTATGACATTTATGTGTTAATTATTCCTAATGATTATTGAATTTCTAAATTCATTTGAGAATTATAATTTATAGTTTTAACACAATTTATGCCAGGTGCTAATAATGCTGAGGATGCGAAAATTCTTAGTTAAATTGATTTCCCAAGGATCGTTACGTAGGCCAAGCATTTCCAGGACTACGTGACTTGGCCCCAGTACTAAGGATGCTAACTTATGCCGCAAGTTCTTACGTTTGGTGGGAGTAGCGACTCAAGAGATTGCACCATTACGCGTCCCGGACAATCAGTGCAAGACAAACGTGAGGAATACTGATGCGACTAGGTGTCTTATAAGACTTTGCAGCGGGAAAATAAATGATAGTGCGGGGAAAGAAGACAGAACAGAAGAAGACGAAATAAAAGGCCGGGCGTAGTTGGGCAAAACTTTGTTTTAAAAAATTCTGGCTACTGATTTGCATTCAAGAATATAAAGGGTGGAGGAAAAAATTAGACGTCTGTATTATGAAGGGAGTTTCAATCGAGCTTGAAGTTTTCACAGACATTCTGATTGCAGGTAGTAAGTCTTTGTTTAATAACATGGCGTCTTATTCGTCGAACTACATTCATTAGAGAGAGGAACATTTTGTCAGAATTATTTTCTTTTTTAATTAAAAAAATAAACTATTGCTGTTTGCAGTTGTTTCAATTTTGAATCAATATTTAAAGTGAGCAAATTTATGTTGATAAAAAAATATTTTAGCTTGATACTAATATATCTTTGGGTATTTTAGATTTTTAGGAAATATTAAAATTCGATTGTCGGACGTACGATGAAATATAATATTATTTTTATTCTCTATTGTTCATGATTCTCCAAGTCTGGCATGACCTTATTCTGGAAACGTGCAATTCACGCTATCTGCTTGCGCCACGAGATAGCATGGACTTGAGGAATGAGGCTCTCCGATAATGCGAATAAACGGGAATGTAAAAATGCGCGTCAAGGGGGACATCCTCTTTCGCCCTATACTTTTTTTCGTTTTAATCTTACATGCCGTGCTCCTAAATTTTCCCCAAGTCAAGTCTTAAAATTGGGCGCGACTAGGGGATGGTGAACACTGAAAGATAGTGAAGGTATGAGCGAGATAGAATTATTCCAAAAGCGGCATATTCGTTCAAGTTCGCGTACGGGCGAAATTGCAATGCAGATGACTGTGGCTATTATTCTAATAAAGTGCGCGAGCAAAATAAGACGTTGCTTGATGGAATAAATTTTAGCTCCGTGCTATTTTCATTATTTTTTTTCGCTTGTCCCTAATTTTGTCCACGCCCCTCATTCTATTGTGTGAATGTGTCTCAGTAGACTCTTGTGTTCCAGTTTTGTGAGTTGACTCTATAAATTTTTTTTTTTAATATTTTGTTCTCTACTCTATCTTTACTGTCATGCACCAGGTTCACATTTTTCTTTTTTTTTATTCACCAGTTTTGGTTCTCTTTATTTTTTTACTTGCACTCGGCTTCAGCCAGTTCAAAAAAAGATATTGAACGAAGACGAAAGCGTGCGGCGTGAAAGAAAAGTTGACTAAAAAATACATGGTTTAATTTAGTAATGCGACATTTCACAGTAAACTTTTAAAATTGCACGCAATTTGCTAGCTCATTGTCGCTCACTTTTTTCTATATTTCATCGCAATTCTATATAGATTTTTTCTATTTCCTTTCATTGTTAAATATCATGCAGTCCTTCCAGTCTGCATGATATTTTTGTCCTCCATCAAGATAGGTTAAAGATAAAATAAGGATGAAGGGTAAGAGAGGGTGAACAGTTTCACAAATCAATATAAGCATACGATAGAAAGTAAATAAATCTAATATTGGCATCTTACTGGACTGGATATATGTTAAAGTGGAAAATAGAAATGATTTGTTCTTTGGAAATAAAATATTACCATATTTTATTTCTGTACATGAGTCACGAAGTACGTATGGCCTATTTAAAATTCCATAGTACTTCAACACCTAGGTAAATTACTTTCCATATGGTTTCTTTGAAAAAATACTGGTTATATTTATCAGCCAAACAAATATTTGTTTGTCGATGTACATGAAGCATAGCTTCAGACATTTTTAACCAAATATTTAATTTAATATTATATAAAAACAGTTTGTCATGTATATTATTGATAAATAATTTATTTGAAATTGTTTTTTTTTTGTTTCTCGATATTCATGTTGAAATAAACCATAATTGAAATATTTATTGCATTATAGATACGAGTCTCTGAGAGAGTAACTTTTTTTTTCATCGCATCTTACGTCGAAGGAGAACTGACGGAAGGCGAGGCGCACTTTTATACGGTCTGGATAGCGACAGCAGCCTATTTTCTTCATCGCGATTGGCCTAGACAACTGGGTAAATAGACTTTTTCGTTTTTCTTACCCTACTCGGCTTTTACTTTAATCCCTCTTCATTCTTATTTTTTTTTTTACTTTCATCCAATTGTTTTTTCTTGTTATTTTTTTTTATATTCAACTTTCTGACGATGAAAAGTAGATTAATAATTATCTGAGTATAAAATATATAGTTATGTGATAAACGGAAGCGTAAAAACAAGTGAAAAGAAGAATATAAATGACACATTATTGATAATAAAAAATTCCTTCTTTCGTTACTGTGACAATGATAATAAAATACAGGAAATTCGTGGGTGTTTAGGGAAACGGAAATATCAACCGTTTACAAGATAATCATTGACAAAAGACTTTTTCCTGCAGTTGAAAAACAAAAATATACGCATTTAAAATAGTCATTAATTAACAAAACATTAATATTTATTTTATTTTAATTTCTCATAACACTAACATCGAATCAATTCAAAATTACATTAATATTATCATTAATACTAAAAGGATATGTAAAATACAATAGAATATTACACGTCTTAATACAATATTCAAATTCTATTGGATGGCAATAAATTAGTGTACAGTGTCAGAGCGATTTGAGAGCCAAATGATATTTCTTGGATTACGATGTACGCAAACTAGGGCTTTGTATAAAATGCTGCAAAGATATCATATAGTTCACGAGTAGACTAGCTGGTAACTAGATCGTTAGTTATCGTAGCTAGTATATGTAGAGTAGAAGAAGACAGAGAGGAAGGGAGTCCCATGTACAATGATATACAGTTAGTCTAGAGACATAGCTAGAGCAAAGAGACTTAGGTCTCTATGGATCGAGTTAGTTAACGGGTGAGAGTACGACAATATAGAATCTAGTTTGGTGGATAATAGACTACATGAAATATGATCTTTTTGTGTTAATAATATAGTTAAGAGTGCGCATTGGAGAATAACTGAAGACATGTGTAGGGTTGATTTGCATTAGGTTAGTTAGCTTGAAGCTGGTTACACATTGTATCGTTTATGAAATGGTAGTTCGTTGTCCAATATCGAACTAGTAAACTATCAGCGTACACAATTACAAGCCCTTCTTAACGATTCTTCATGTGTCCAACGTAGGCTAAAGGTATTCGTCTACTGGAGCGACTGTAGCTTTATATAGTGGGCGACACTGAAATTGCGATCGATTGTGTAGCGAAACGGTTGGAGAACTGCTATTGTTGGAATAAAGTTAGTCAGAATTATACATTGGAAACTTGGAATGGAAGGAAGGAAGGAAGGAAGGAAGGAAGGATGTATAGAGAGAGAAAGAGAGAATGTAGATTGTGTTGGAAGACAGGGAAGAAAGTCTCGGTTGAAGGAAGAGAGAAATAAGAGAAAGAGAAATTGGTTGTACGGATATAGATGTTCGTATTGGTATCCGGGTGTGGTTCTCTTGCTTTAATTCTTCAGCGATTGAAAGCGTGGCAATGTCTGTGAAAAGCACTAGACAATTCTTATTATATATACAAGCGGTTGTGACTAGTAACAATGGAATAAGATATGATTTCTAGATTCGTAGAACTTCATCGGGTTTGATTTGATTTAATGTTGATTCTGATTCAATTAGGATTGTACGCGGCAATTCGGGTTTAAGAGTAAGAGATCAGCTAAGTTGAACTAAGGCAGAGAGCCACAAAAGCGACAAGAGATAGATGTTATTGAATTTCAATTCATTAAATATATATTCTATTACCATGCAAATACCGAAAGAGTTTAGGTTTAAAATTTAAAATAGATTCATTGCGGGTTTATTTATTCAAGATAAACTTTATGAAAGTAAATGCGTATTGTTATTTTTCTTTGTTGGATATAATCGATTGAGAATTGGTGCATAAAGAATATTTAAAAAAATTATCTGGTTGATTTGAATAAATTTGTTTATCCTGATTATACGAAAAAAAACACTTTTTTAAAAGTTAATAAAACATTAATATCTATATTTTAGTTTCGACGCGGCCTAGATTTTTCATGTCATCTCCATTTTTTATTCGAGTGTTTATTTAGACAACGCCAACTGTGTTTGAATGACAGGCACTTGTGATGATTTTTTCCGAGGCGTTCTTTTATGGAATATATCTAAGCATATTGAGGTATCGCGTATTGATGGAATTTTCGTATGCGACTCACACTCAAGCGACGTAAAGATCATCACAAGAAGGTGAAGCTTTCACACACGTCTCCATGTAATAAACGTAGCTTATGGACTTTTGCTAGATATGATGAGAAAGAAATAGCAGTGAAAATAAATGGTGAAGAAGCAAGGAATTTAGAATGACGCATTTGCTCTCTACAATAGGTGAAAATGTAAAGGACACAAAAGGTCACGAGAAATATACTTTGATAGTGGGTTGGGTGTATAGAATGAAAACAAAATAAAATGTGTGAGCGTGAATTCAACGTTAGAATTCAGCAGTAGACGGTTGAAGGGTTCAACCCAACACAGACAAAAAAAACCTGAAATGGAAGAAAGAAAAAAAAAAAGGCTAAAGATCGTGTGGGGTAACTTCCTCCCTTGTTGGGTTGGATCCACGAGATAAAGGTCATCTCAAATGGCGCGACGTAAGTGCGGAAAGGAGGTAGTATGTTTGTGGTAGTAGAATACTGCGTTAAGGGGAAAGCGAATAAAACTAACGGCCATTAATCAGGCCTTGGTTGTCTCGGGAGTCTGGCAGAAATAAGGCCGCGCGCGAAATAAAGATCTTTTTCTCATCTGCTTTAAATCATGAGTTTATTTCTTCACGAAACGGTACAGGATGTGCAATAGAGTATAAAAAAATCAAAGACAGGAACCCTATAAAAGAGCATTATCTCTCACGATTTTTCAATAGTTAAAATTCACATTAACTATTAGGAAATCATTCGTGATTTATTTGTTTATTAGTAGTAAACTGTATTACCAAACATTTTCCGTTAATTTAACCCTAAAATTTAGCCAGAAGCTTGGTGAAGGGTATGAAGCAGAGCTTAGCATGCTATAAAATTGCTTCAAATTTTAAAGAAATCGTCAAGTTTTCAGTTTTAAATTGTGAAGACATTAATTTGACCTGAATACGAGTTTAAGCACAGTCTAACTCTTCATATCGAATTCGAATAACATTGGTGACTATAGAGACAAGCTGACCGATTCCACAAGCAGGAAACGACCAGCGCGGTTGACAATTAGTCACAATTCACTCTGGATGCAGCTATGAAATGTGAGTTATGTGACTTATTTGGGCAAAGTTACACACAATCCAGACAAATAACTTAACTTTAGTAAACAACCCATGTACATGAAACTTGTATACGATCTTGCTCTGGTATAACTTCTTGGACCTATGTATATGCAATATTTCCTCGCATATATATTTCCTTATTTTCCTCATCTCTATTACGAGATCATAAAAGATCATTAGATTAGTATTTCAATTAAATTAACTCCTACGCACAGGGAAAAGTATTGGACAAAGTTTCATTTCATGGCCATGTAATTCTAAAATTACAGAACTTACAATAATGTTGGGGTTTATTTATTGCAAGTAATTTGTTCCGTATGCAAAGAAAAAGAAAATAAATTGTGTATATGTATAGTCAGTAACTTGTTTTGTAGTTTTTATTTCGCGAATAAATTCCATGAATATTCATGAAAATCTAATGAAAAATTTATAAATCTGATTCCTGAACGAATCTGGAAGTCGGATCCGGAGTTGAAAATCCAATTTATCATTCCTCCTTATTGCGGCATTTTATGTGCAATTTTTTAGTAAAACCACTCTCAAAATTATGCTGCTCATATTGGACTATTCGAAACAAATAATACACAGTATATTTTTTTTAGTATTAAATAAAACATATCACTCTTATTTCCCATTATAAATATTAAAGATAACTATCGATTATCAAACATCATTTGTCCTTTACGTAGTATAATTTATATTCTTATCTTTGTCACAAGATTAAGTGTTTAGAATTTCTGCGAGAAAGTTTATGCCTTGAGGCTATTCAAAATAAAACGTTACAAACATAAATGCAAAAGTCTACATAATATAATCCACATATTCATGTGAGTTGCGTGACTGAAGAAGAAAACTTTTGTTCTATCGCCCGCCATGTCTATTATATCGTTGACTTTTTTTACGAGTCATGTACCGTCGACGATTTTAAGTCAAACGCACACGAAACTTGTAACTATGAGTGCACAGTTACAAATATCGTGTGCACGACTTTAATTCATTATTCCCTTCACGTTGTGAATAATAAAATAAAGGTGTGTGAGAATACATACATATTTGTCACTAACTATATGTGCTACGGAGATTTTACGATAAAGGTTTTTGCAAAGTACAATGTGAGGTGCGAGTGAATGAGTGAAGGAGGCATTGGACTAATTACCGGTTAGATATGAGTAATCGAGCACAGTGAATTGCCAGGTGGTACCTGGATAGACGCAGCACAGAGGTCGCTAGCATGAATATTGCAGCTAAGTCAATTTTACGTAACTGCACTGGAATATAGGATAACGTCAATGAGTTGATTAACCGCATTGCATTAGTGATAATAGTTGTTGTATAGTCACGGCATGCCTGGCTATTAGTACATTAAAGAGAATCAGTTTACAAATCAAGGAGCTAATTCAATTGTTACATTAAGAATTGCTAGGCAAGGAAATAATCAAATATCAATTAAGTATTATTTGATTATTTTAACGATCAAGTAATTATGATTGAAAAAAATTCATCAGTGTTTTATTAATTAATACAAGACATTTTTATGGATTGTAAAATTTTTTCTAAGGAGAAAAAAAATTATTTCAGATGAAAATTAAACTCGTTAAAAAATTATACACGTTAAATTTGACTTATTTCAATTTACAACTTTAATTTTAACTGGGAGAAAATAAAAAAAATATATTAATAGGATTTAGTTAGCAGAAAAAAAAAAAAAAAGGAATCAAATAAAATTGAAAATAAACACACGTACAATTTCACGAAGTGGGAAGGATTTTGAGGGTTGATATAGTCAAGGGTTGAAGATGGATAATATATATATCTGTATGTATAAATTCGTTGAACTGAAACAAAAGTAGGTTGGCGAAGAGGTTTCCCTAATTCTTGATTGCGAATTTTATGCCCCCGGGACAGAAATAAATAATGTTCTCCCTCAAAATGTAATTTAGATAGCGAAATTGCAGTGTATAAATACATATATACATATGAATGTATGTAAGTGGAAGAGCAAAAGACGTCAAAAAAAGAGGAAAAAGCGAAAGGGAAAGCATGAAAAAAAAAAATAAAACGATGAGAAATGAATAGTGAGATCGGATTTGAGACGGCACATTTATTTTGTCTCAGATTATATGAGCAAAATATATTTTATCAATAAAAAAAAAGAGAGACGCATCTGCCTAATACATTTTTTGCTTTCCGAATAAAGCTTTTTCTTATCTCTCAAGACATTTTATTTTTTTTTTTTTCGGTTTTCAATTCACTTTCCCATTTACACTTTTTCTAACCTTACATCCAATCTATTTATATATCTTCCATTGCCTGAGTTTTATTTTATATCGACAAGTGTAAAATAACGTTCAATAAAAAAATTATTAACACGTGATAATTTTTATAAATACATACGTGTATACCCAGACCATTTGGCGATTTTAAAATCGAAAAAATACTCGAGATCTCTGCAGCAAAGTGCGTATTTTATTTATTCACTCACCTGAAACAGAAAATGGAAAAAAATAAATTATTTATTGTTCTAAAACAAATTAATTTCACATCACATAAATATATCTACTACAAATTTTTAATTTAAATAAAAATTAAAAATCCAGACACTAAATAAATAATATTTATCTCAAATATAATTTTATCCAAACAAAAGTCATTTATTTGGCGCTTGCTGATTTTTTTTTCCATACATGTACGAACATTTATACACAAAAAAAAAAAAAAAATATACACATGTCTGTATTTTTAGTATCGTTACTGAAGCATCGATCTCACCAGTTGAATTACAAGTGGTGAAAAACGAATGAACTGAAAGACAGCATTGCACACTGATGATATCATGTGCGTGTGGCTACATGTGTCGATATACGTCGTGGATGATGTCAAGGCCAGTGTGAGAACCGTGGTACCAAGTGCAAATTGAGATCCATCACATAAAAGCTCTCTCTAGCACGTCCAGTTATATGTATAAATACCAAACATGCCCTTTGCACATCAACCCTTCATACTTTCTCTTCTCTCATTCGTCTCTTCCAATGCCAACAACTGAATACACTGCGAGTTTGTTTGCAAAACTACCCAGAGTTTTACATTCACATGAGTAAACAATTGAATATATATGTGTGTGTACGTTTGTATGAAAAAAAGAAACTATAAATACTTCATAAGCATTGAAATCGAACCGTACATGGATACTTGTGTAGAGAAAGAACGAAAAAAGTTTGTTCGTTAACAATTTCAATGTATTATATTTAGAAAAGTATACATTTTTAAATGGATATAGTAAATGGAATGTGTTCATGTGTATATGAGTTATTTAAATATTCATCGAGGTAGCTAAATAATTATATTAAATGTCTATAAATAGTTGAGGATAAAATATCAAATCGATAATTAAGCGAGAGGGAGAATAATTTTAGTTTGAAATTAAAAATACAAAAGAAATTTCTTTTTTTTTCTTTTTTTAGTCGAATTAATTCACCAGTTATTTGATATTCCAATCTAGTATAAATTATTAAAACCACTGGCACGTACAAATAAACTGATAAGTATTATTTATTAGACGCAATATATATTGATGAAACATTTATATAGAAATACTTTTGTGTATTACTGATTTATCTTGTTTCTGAGCGAATTGCAAATGGGGGTTGACTGCCTGAAAAGAAGGGATTCGAAAATGTTTATACGTGATGTACTGTTCGGACCCTATTTCATGAGGAATAATCAGTAGGATTATGGCGAATTAAATTTACGGCCTGGCAACTTTATTTTTTTGCCCTATTCCAAGGAATAGCAGACGTAATGAAAAACAATGACTCATTGGATTTTCGGATATATATTACCAAAAGAATGTCCATGTGAATTAATTAACTAAAAAATAAAAAAATCAATTGCGAATTTTGAAAGCTCAAAAAAAACATTATTACAACCGATAGAAACAAATAAATTAGAAAATTTCTAAACTAAATTTTGAAAACCTGGGAAATATTGATAAATTTTTGGCTTTATGTAATTTCATGCATGTGTTATATACATAGGGGGATATTTGCAGTGGTCGTCCGTCAGATGTCTCGAAAGCTCGACTGTAGGTAGAGGTATCGATCCGAACCATGCGGTAGTAGCACCACCAGCATGTGTATATACGTATACGTACACCAACGAATATAGAACAAAGTCACGGTTGGACCACCACCGCACAAGCGTCCCCGGGATTCAGCCCCAAATCATTAGGGGATCGAAAACTGATTAAGGGACGAACGAAGAGTTAAGCCCTATAGTTTGATAGAGCAGTGTAGATCCTAGCCCAGTCCGACATATGAAAGAGTCATTGGAGATTCTCATTGTCAGAGCTCGGCTATTCATTTGACGCATTATCCGCTTGGTTCACGTGCGGTTGATATCCATCGGTAATTTTAACCAACCAGCGAATGGATGATACTGTGCATATAGACGTATTTTACTACCACATATGGGAAAATCTTTATTCTCAATTCTATTCTGCTCATGTTGAATTTTCATTTGACGATATTTCGTGGGTAAATCGAAAGAAAACAATAGAAAATGTGTTCCAAGTGCTTTGAGACTACCAAGAACTTGACTTTCAGGAAATGGTATTTCATTTTGTGTTATATCAAGTATATACACTTGGAGTTCTTTAGCTCGATAAGGGAATTCTTTATTCCGAAATTGATTTCTCACTGGGCAATAACTGAACAAAAATATATATCCTTTAATTAAATAATATCTAACTCGTATCAAGCAATTTTTATTAAAACGGTTTTCGTGACTATGGATTATTGCAATAATCCAATGCATGTTAATGACGTTGATGCACTTCATTTTCGAACGTTGATGGGGCGACATTGGTGTGTTAGCGGGGGGGGATTCTATGAACCAACCGGTACAAATTTATGCTCCTCTCTCTGCTGACATAATTCGATCCCGTGGGGGTTTCTCCTGCTGCTGCTGCTGTTGGTTTTCATTCGTATCTATTCCACGTATTCGTGGTGGATGTCGAGCCATACAATTACGCTTGGGTCACCATTGACATATAATCCTTCGTTGTCGCATGCGCGCACCCAGTCCAGTGAGAATGGAAAATAAAAAAAAAAACAGGCCACGTTCCCAAAATGATTCAGAACAATACGCAAACTGGTATGTAGCCCTAGTTTCGCCCTTTGCTTGTAACATATGGACGCCCCGTCGTTGACGGTTTACTATAGTTGTAATTTGTCAAAACCATATAGCTACTTTTGGATATTGCATAACTGTTATATACATTTGATATAATGCAAGCCTTCACCATTTTTTTTATACACATGATATAATATTAACAAAATTGTTCGTTAATGTGAATGAAAGGTTGTCATACATATACACGAAGGGCTGAGGTATATCAACAATTTGGAAGTGTATTCCCGATAGACAGTAAGGTCGAAGCGAATTTAATTCTTTGCCCTGGTCGACTGCGCCAGTCGATTCGTTTCAGGAATTATCTGCTATTGAATCGGACTAGGGATGGGAGTAACTCCATAGGGAATGTGAATGGTGTAGAACCTCAGGGATGGGTTATGTCAAAGCAACGCTATCAGCTTGGACTATCTGCTCGAATCTCCGCGTATTTCTGGTGTATTTGGTTTCGATAGGGTTCGTATATATAAAATATATTTCTGTGTATATGTACGTGTGTGCATACAGTGTCACCTTGGGAATTGTTTATATCTACTATGGACATTAAAATATAATCTATATCGATGTATTTTATTAAATTTTTTTATGCTTCGCTGGATGATCGTGTGCGTAATGTCATCCTCGTCTGATTGCGAAAATGCCAATGAGAATATGAATGTCGATTGTAATTCCCAGTGGAATATTCTCCAACATTAATATTGACACCTGACATAGTGCGCTGTGTTTTGCTGTCAATATCTGCTTGAATGTGACCTGCGACTCGTGTATAAAATCATATTTTATAATTTGAAATAGATAGAATACACGTAATCGATATTTGAATTTTATTTTTAATAAACGTTCGTTTTATACAAAGGGTTACCTTGCTTAGAAAGTTTGCAGATACGTTAGGATAAATTTTATTTTCTATATTTTTTTTTTCACATGATGAGTAAACAAAAAGAGCAATGTATTTTGAATACGAAGGAAAAATTCCAGGAGACGAAAGCATTTCAACGAGAGTTTTGCCAACGATGAAACTTTGAAATCCTAACTTGCTCTCGTCACTCTCTTCTTTTTAAATCATTCCCAATCCCCCTCTCGTTTTTCAGGACTAACTCGTAAAGAGCAAATCCCTCGAGCATTGGGGACGATATCCCCGAGATGCTCGTTGATATACACCGGGAGATAAGACGCGCGACGAGGAGAGATGAAGGGCAGGGTGAAATTCGTAAATCCCCTTTATTTCGCGTATCGTTTTTTTTCGTTTGATATGTATGTATTGCTTGATTTATTTAATTTTCAAAATCGATTTTGTGTTCATTGTCAAACCATTCTGAAGCTTATGGATTATATCACCCACAATGCCTTTGTCATCATATTCCTGACATGTTGTTTCTTTTTTACTTCTACACAATTCCACAATCTTAATGATTTTTCAGCTCTTTTATAACGTGATTGCCATATGATATTTTTGACTTTTCATCACGATATACCTAATTATCAAGCTCGTAAAATTTTTCCTCTTTGTTATAAATAATTATTTTATTTTCATGTCGAATTTAATGCAGTTGTTAAAACTGATTAGACTGTCTTTAGATTATTATGATCCCATCACTTTATTCTATTTGTTTCGAGATCCACTGATTTCACGAGGCTCTTGTCCATGATAAAACGCGGACTTTTATCCTATCGCCACTCATCGATATCCACAGCATGGCGACGGAATTATCCCACCCTATCTTTTAGACCATATTCTCGCCCGATTTCGTTCAATCGCAACAGCCGTTTCACTCGCTCACTTTCCCTCCTTCTGTAGTATCTCTCTCAAATAATCAATTTCAAACTTCTTGCAAGCATATAGGGTTGGTTAGTGTCTCCCTTTCGTTTTCTCTCTTTTACCTCAACTTATATATTTTTTTTTCTCTTCCCTCAATGCTGTAAATTTTCGATTCCTCACTTCCTCTTCCTTTATCCTTCGTACACTGCTAGCAAACTCATTCTTGGATGTCGGGTACTTTCGCATTCCGGTCACGTTGGATTTTACTATTTATTGCGCCGTCTCTTGGATGACCGAGTTTGTATCAAATTGTCTGATAGTTTTTTTTTTCCCTCATTGTTTTTATCTCCAAAGCTCCAATTTTTTTCTCTCCATTTTCTTCCAAATATCATAAACGATTATTATTTTTATTTTTATAGACAATCTTTATTAAATTAAAAGTTGTATTGAATTGTCTATCTGTGTGGAATTGTGTCTGGAATTTTTCCCAAAGTTTTTTTTTCCACCCCAAGGTATAACTTTTTTTTTTTCCCCTTTACCACTCTCACCCTTGTGATCGGGTTCTTTGCAAACCGTTCATCAGCCCGACGAGTAAATTCCTCTGGAAGACCACGAGCTATATCGAAAGGGGTTGCCATTATAAGAATTTGTGAGGGCGGCAGGTGTTGATGAATGCGGTGTAAAAACAGTTGAGATGTCAGAGAGAAGAAATTAATGGACGAGAAAATGTAGATAAAAAAAATCATATTGATGATGATGATGATGATGGAAATAATTCGATTTTATAACAAAAAACATCGACACAAAATCGCAATGAATTAAATTTGATTTATATTTCATTTTCAATAAATTTAACCTCTATTTCAATGGACATGACATTGACTCTTGAATTATATATTTATATTGCACAATATTCAATTATTAAAAACCGATATTTGAGAGAGACGCAAATAGATGTATGTTAAATAATTGTTAATAAAACAATGACTTCTATTGGGACTTTTTGAATAATTTCCTGTTATATTTTAAACAAACTATAAATATCCACATGATTTATTGCTGTAGAATATGCTATGGAATTTTTATAAACTCACCAAACAATTCAATTTTTTATTCATTTTCATTTTTCTATTTTTATAAACCTCGTATTTATGTCTGCTTATAATATTTTAATATTGTCGAATATAAGACACATAAAGTAAAGTTAAAAGCACAATACCATGAGTGAATAAAAGTTTTGAAGGCTATGTTATGTCCTATAGAAAAAAACTTGAAGGGTCTGCTCCATAACTTGTATTATAAAAGTAATATAGTTTATACTTTCATGAACATACATATGATAATTATTTTACTATGTAAGAATAACATAAAAGTATAAATTGTAACGTTATAAATATCCGTTAAACATCAGGAATTATTAATACAATGCGAGTACATAAATACTCTCATTATAATTATGTAACGTAATAATTATTTATACATAAAACTTTTAATTGTAATTGCAATAAAAATTCACAAGTATTTTATTTTTAAACGCGAAAAAAAAAAATCGATGTGAATTATAAACTGCATAAAGAAACGATAAGGACGAGATGAGGAACAGAATGTGAGACATATTGGGTTGAGAATTTGTATTGGATCAGAATATACAATTCCAATAGAGAACAGAAGACCCAGCATGCATTCAATCTCCGTATCAATGTCATCTGTTGGCGCTCGCTTGGTAAATTCATATGTTGATGATGAAATGCATGCCACCGTCCGGTAATAGTATCGATGGGGTTTCGTATATTCAATCATGATTGGATTGTCGAGGTACTCTACACACAAGATTGATGCATACATATTTGCAATGTATTATAGGGAAATATGAGTTCACGCTTCATATTTTCGAGGGGATTTTTTTTTTTCCATAAACGATTGAATACAATTATCCAGTGTAATATTCGATAATGATTTTAGTCACATGATTCTTGATGCTATTCAACAAGAGAATGAGTTGTCAATAGATAGCAGAATAAAATTGTTAAGAGTGATTAAATAGAAAATCAATACTTGAAATTAATTTTATTAAAATTGTTCGGATAAAAATTTAAAGATAAAAATAGTTGATGTTTTTTAGTATTATTTTTTTTTTCATACTCTGATAATTTTCAATTGCTACGGATATAATTATTTTCAGATGCAAATAAAATGTACTGAATATACATGTACATGATCCTATAAAAATAATGCTTTTTCAGATTTTTTAATCCCCCCTGAAATTGTGCGCATAAATGTGCTTTAAAAATTGTATACCACTGCAAACACACCGAGTCAGATAGCAAGCAATCGGTATAGGAATAAAAAAAAATAAATAAAAACAAATATCAATCCTTTAAAAAAGAGCTTTTTTCATTAAAGAAAAAAAATAAATAAATAAAAACAAAAAATGCGATATCGCAACACGTGCATGTGCAACAAAAATCCGTTGAATATATTTGCGATTTATTCCAGATGGTATTCATAAACACATAACCGTATATATACTGCATATATTCCAATTCGGATTGTACGTATTGTAGTAATAGTTATATTATAGTATCCCCTGTTTCACCCCCTGCATACACTCACACATCTATATTTTTATCTCAATCACCCCGACCTATTATTCCTGTTGCTGAAAAAAAAAGGAAAAAATTATATGAATTGGGTCGTTCATTTTGAAAACACCTCCTTGGATTAGCTGTATACTATTGTACAGATGATGACACCACAATGGGGTAGTTCACAATGACGTGACTATACCTCCTCTTAATACTAACCCCTCCAGGTGCGCTAATGTTTGTTGCGTCGCTATTTTGTCGTCAAACGTTACAATGTGAAAGAAAAAAAAAAAACATTGAATTCATTGAATAAACAAGATATAATAATATCGAATATGATGTTTATATTACATCGAATATAATTGGCTGTCAGTTTTGATAAAATATTTATTGTGCTATTTAAAATATTTTATAATAATAACGCAACAAATATAAATTGCATTTAAATAATCGCACTTATTTCTATTTTTCTTTTTCGAAGAAAAATTGTATGGGAAAACGCAATATTGATAGAAAGTATAAAGTATGTGAAATGACACGTGGCATGAGGATGAAATATAAATATATATGGATCCAAGTGTTGATGTATAGACGGATAGTAGTTAACTTATATGCATTACAATGTCCTGTCATGAATTCTGGACCCTATAAGAGGGATTTAACATAATTTTGTACTTAGAAAGGGTATATTCCGTTTTTATTGAAAGCATGCTACACTTTCGATCACTCCTTGACGTCTGGGACTGTATACATACATATATAGTTTCTATTCGTTGACTCACGTAAGTGCTGTCCGTATTCTAAGTGTCGTATTGGAACCTTAAGGCCCACTAGATTACAATTTATCATTTCATCACACCACGACACTCAACGATGGTCTATGTGCGTCACCACTTCCACCCCCCAGTCGTCATGACAACTCAGTACCTCATTCTACCCTTATGACGTTCAAACCTACCCCCCTCCGCCATTCTCAATCTCTCTACATCTCCCCCTTTTTGTATATCCATCGACCACCACTTTATACACAAACATTCTATCTCTCCATATTTCCATCGTTCGATTTTACTCCCTTTTTCGCCACATTGGATTTATCCTTTTTACCTTCAGTTCGATCCACTTTTGATCTTCACAAGTTATCAAAAACTGAACTCCTGACGTCGGTTTTATATTACTCTAACAGTTTATTTCCACTTCAGTGTTATTCGGTTACTTAAACCTGATGGAATCATCAGGTCACTAGTTTCATAAAATCAATGGCTTAATTAAAAATAAAAGTGTCAAGGAGATAATTTACTCTATAATTTAACAAGAATTTGATAACAAATCCAACAAAATCGGCGATGACAAACACTAATCAATCACGTAAAAATATCTTTGGACACTACATAATTTAAAGGTAAATATGATGGATGAAATGGTGACGGATAAAATCCACAATATGATGAGTGTGCACTGTGCTGGAGAATACCCAATGTACGAGATTTATATCAATACTATGCTCTACACCTGGCTCATGACAACAAGATATATAAACGCGACTAGTGTCATCCAGTTTCTCGACGAATTGTAGCTATGCATATTGGATACTACATATAGAAAGCATATTTGTCCTCTTCCCCAACTGGGGAATTTCTGTGGCTGGGGTTCGTGCATTTGTCGACTAATCGAATTTACGAGCTGTCGTCTGTCTCTTCTGGTACACTCTCGCATCTCCTCTTCGTAGTCTCCTCATCCTCTCATCACGTGGTTGCTTTCTCTCACTATACGATCCTCTTCCACCAACTAGCATTGTGGCCACTCTGTCGGTCCATTTAGCACTGAACGGTCATTCTCGCGCTACGGCTAGTTTCATTCCCCTAAAATCGACTCAAGTTTCACGACAATAGTTTGCCAAATGTTGCGGCCAACCACCATCTATCTAATTGGGAAGTTCCAATAGAAACGGAATACATCGTACATAAAATGAAGCAGTTCTGGCAACATTTGTAGTTCTATGAGTATGCCCTCACGAAAATTGATTAGCTAGATACATGCAGAAAGTTTTTAACTGGATGCAATGAGACATTATGGTAGGTAATAATGCTACGGTAACGATCTACGATATTTGAATATCCAAACATTAATTCGAAACCTTATAATTGTTAATAAGATTTCAAAATTCAGCTGAAATAAAGTTTGCATTCGCAATGACGGCGGGAAGGGTCGGTCGACGGAATAGACGCGATCGATATGGGCAAGAGTCGACGGCCGCTGCTCGACGAAGGTGGCTCCGTATAACGTCAGCTTTGGAGAGCCCCAGCGGCAGGAGCTGAAACCTACTACTACTACTACCATTGAGGTAAAGCTTTCGACCGGCAGAGCAGTATATAGAGTGGATGAAAGTAGCGTTTGCGCGACGCCCGTAGAAACGATTTCTCTAACGGGCTATCTCAAAGCTGCCGTTGTCGAGTCTATAGCCCGTTGGGAACAAGAGGTGATGGGTAGGATATATGTATGTACACATGTGTATATGAATATGGATCGATCTCATGTGCAACATTATCGCCAAAGTCTAACGAGTGCATCGACCTTATATATGAATATATACTCTCAGCAAGTGTGCCGCGCAGAAATTTATATTTCATCAGAAGAAGGGTTACCATAACTAATTCACTACAGTCTTTTCATTTCCTCTTTAACGATAGAATTAATCATGTTCCTTTTTTTTTCTCTTTACTGCACAATGTACAGCTAGGCTATCTTTTGACTCTACTGTCGACTTGACGCAGCCATGGTATATAGAAAACGGTCATTTGCTATATACTTTACACTTACAAATGACGGCTCACATAGTAGAGAACTGGAAAAAAAAAAAGATGTGACCTAAATTTATAAGCGATTGAATTTTTCGTAGAGGAAATGACATTTTTGCTTTGAGATACATTATTATTTCCTGATATTGGATTGAACACTCAGTAGATTTTAGATGCAGACATGCATATGTGTGTATGAATAAAAAAACTTTAAATTATTTATAGACCTATTATATTTATAAGCCGTGAATTTTGATTAGAGGTCGTCAAGAAGCTTCTGCGTGTTCCAATAATTTTAAAATAAACTACATAACTTCATCTTCAAAGATAACATGTACCGAGAATCTAAAATCACACAGTTATGTTAACATAAAGCGTGTAGCGTAAGTCTGGAAAGTTTCCCTTAGGGTGATATTTCAGCCTTGAAGGAAAGTTGTATTGGATTATATTGAACCGATGTATTTAATATTTCATATTCATTGATGAATGCTCAGTTAAAGTTCTATATTTTTCTTCTAACGTAAATATATATATATATATAACAATTCTCTTAAATGCATATATATATATATATTCTTTAGTAATTCATAAATTATTTTCAATTCAAGATCTATTCGAGACTTATTCAAGTGCTCTCTGTAGATAGGAAAACTTGTCAGGAACAAAATTGTATTTTTTACACCGTCATAACTACTAACGTAAAATAAAACTCGTCGCATATAGTTCCCAAACCATTCTCCACCAAACTTCCAAATTCAACTATATAAATTCAAAGATGAAGATAAAGTTTTCCGAGACTGAGAGCTGTTTTATATTTTTTTCTATCACTTGAAAGTCTAAAAATCATGTGATATTATTATGACATATTTGCATGCAATAGCTAATTGGATAATCAATGGAAATCTAGACAATCAAGTCTTGAATATTCACGGAAAATGCGTGAATTTCACTTGATTCACCAAAGAAATCGGACATGCAATATAATAGGCTTTAAATTTTACGTTGACTGATAATCGATATGTTATCTGACTACATGTACATGGCTTGTATGATCTTCATCGGATGCCGGAAGCTAGGCGTTTATATAGTCATCGAAAGGATCGATAGTCAAATGTTCTATACTGTCCCATCGACCTGACTATTGGTACGCCCAGGTCGTTGGTAAATTTAATACCATGTGGGATTCGTTAATCCGGGACCAGTGACTCGGTCATTATTCGATGTCGCGTGATACCAATGTTAAGCGGAAGGGACTTCACAAGCCCTATCCTGGTGATCACGTAATGCGACGCATTTATCCACCGATATGTCACGAACCTGAGCACGCACCCATACATCTGAATTCTTCGTGATGATGGCATCAGAACTGTGCGTTACACGACCTCTATATATAAGTACACAAAGTGTTATACGGGAAATGTCGAATAATTTAATGCTGTGCTTAATCTAGGTTACTTAAGGTAAGTAGAGATCGATGAATTCGATATTGAGAAAGTATGGGTGAGTATATGTAAGTGTTGTCTCAGTGGAGATATATAACATCGTGCTCTCAATTGCAAAATTAAATGTATATGCACGTCATATCTACAGTCAAGTCAGCATTTATTTACGCTCTATTTAAACTGAAAGCTCGAAATAGTTTTAGATAGTTCCTGGTTTATCAGCAAAAATGATAGGAGGGTAGTATCAGGCCCACATGTCATATATTTACACATTTTCGAAGGATAAATGTGGGGGAGAGGCAAATATGAGGGTTGGCAGGATTGAAGAGACTCATCCAAAGTGGAAATCCACGCTTCTCTTGGTCCGATAGGTATCGATCCCGCGGTAGTTCTATTCAGTGTATGCGACTTTCGATATATAGGGGTGAGTTATACTACACATTGTGAGGGCCGGTGTATGTTGCTGCCATAGAATAACTTTTTCCCCCCCGTCTCCCGCTGCTTTTTCCTCTCTTTCTTTCACTTTTACCTACTGGATGATACCACAGACAGAATATATGTATGCTTGCAAAAACACCGATATCGTTATTTATGTATCGCCTACCAAGGCAAACTGGTATATCTCTCGTCATGGGACGCCTGCGGAACTCCCCAGCGACGATGTATCCCCAGCACCATACATACATGATCGGCTAAATCTGCATTTATGCTGGGTGTAATAGAACAAAGTATACGACAGAGATCCTGCTCTTCGTTCTCAATTATATATCAAAATATTTACGATTTTCATTCTACTGAATGAAGCATTAATTGTTCTATTAAATTAGTAAAATCATCCTTTTAGTCGATGGGTAATATTAAAAAATTCTTTCCAGCTAGATGAGTTCATTTTCGTGCCAACTTTAGGTAAAGAATCATAGCTGAATCCATGAGGTGGCATACAACATTTGAAAGTTTGGTAAACCAAGTTTAATGCTTTATATTCGTATCACCAACGTACAGTTAGAAATTGATGGTGCGCAGACGTTAATTTTCCGGACTTGTGATTTACGGCGATAAAACTTAATAATTTCTGAAGGAATACCAGATGAGAATCAAATGATGAAAAAAAAAAAGGAAGAATTCTCCTCAAAGATTTTTCAAGCGCGAATCTGACAACTTTCCTTCACGCTTATCTACTTCTTGCTGCCGTAATGTCTTTGCTTCACTGGTATCTCTGTGCTCTGACATTTTTTTTCTCCTTCCATACGATGAATTGCTGAGTCGAGGCTACACTTTAGCAGGGTCGCCTCTTAGTAAGGGTAATGATTAGAGATGATTTCATTTTTGCAGTCCACCCTTCGCATTTTGCTTCACCAACGAGTTCTCATTATTATAAATTCACTAACGAACCGACTAAATCCTCCTTCACAGTTGCCTGTCCCCGCCTACATCGCGCTTTTATATACTTCATCCCTTTCTGTTGTTCTCGTTTGTTATGCCATTGAACCACATCGATCTTTTTTTTTTGTCATCGGCAACGCCAAATTGAGGTAATTTTTCACGTAAAATAATCAACTGTGAATTTTTCAAATATATATACCAACAATTTCTAATGAGAAGCGACTCGAAATGTTCTCAATTGAGGTCTTCTATGTTTATAGAAGAAAGAAATACGTGAAAACCATACGATTACACAAGTTTTCAATTTATGTAAATAATTTTGAATTGATTATTGACAAGACTTCTTTCCTTATTTGCATCACTCATTGAAAACCGATGTGAGAGCCCTTTTGTACGGGTACCATGTGATTCTATACACAGTCCTTCACTTCATATTGACTCGGCCACACTGTAGTGTATATATAGATTGATCGGAAAGCAATTTTGCCAAAGTTGCAAACTCAGCAAATTGAATGGGAAAATTAATGGTCTTTTTCCGTTACGCATGAGCTGAACATGAATTGTGGTCTTTTTCGACGACGCATATAAGGGAAGTGAAAGGTAGGCTATGAACAGAAGTATTGTACATGATAGTAATGTAAAAAAAAAAAAAAGGAGGAAAATATTTGGCTGTGGTTTCGTATGTAACGAACGCACGATTGTTATTGCGAAAGATCTGATGAATATGTAAATCTTTAGTGGTTCTACTGAGGGGGGAAACCCAACGTCGCTGCTCGTCGACGACGACGAGGGTGGATATATTGCGCGTATATATGTATACGAACCCTAACGAAATATTTTGTACGTTCAGTCTTATTCACCACCAGCATTCCCATCCCTATCACGCGAATTAGTTCCGCCCAAAAGTAAGATTAGCGAATTCTCAATTCACTGCATGAGCCGACGATCACCCGCGGTTATTTCTGGGTAGTTACGCATTATTCACTGAAATATTAATTTTAATTTTAAGGGTGAAACAAGTCTCCCCACAAAGTTATATTACATTTCCTTGTTATTGATATTCAACCAATTTCAAATAACGTGACATTTACCGATTAATATAATAATCACTGTTGTTTTCACTGCTAATATTTAACGTGTCGTGTTTTCAATATATTCTTATCAACAGCTTCCGTATACCGCCCATGAGATTACCGTTACTTCGTGTGAGTATGCAAATGTTATACTCTTTCGTAAATATTTACATAACCGAGCCTTTTTTACGATTGCTCCAGATGAAAACCGTTCCATTTATCGTGTTCACTTCTCAATAAGCTGGTTATTTCAGAAAGTTTCTAAAAAAAAAAACGACTTATAAGTAAAATCAGCGAATACTCGACATAAAGATTTTGAAATAAACGATAAATTTGGATTGAAGAAAACATCACACGGGGAGAAAATGCTACTAATTTTCACGACCCCATACTATGGGATTAGAGGCCGTACTTAGAGTGATTTGTGACACGAAACCAAGCTCCCCAAGATTTCGTTTTTTCTTTCTATCTTATACAGCCTTCTTCTTGCTTTATTGCTATCTAAAAATTTTTTTCTTCCAATCGAACCGCAGCACGTTCACTCGTGAATAAACGACAACAAGATAAATCGGAATTTAACAAATACTTCAATTCAAAAAACGTATTCAATTAAAAATATACCAAGTTCTCATTTATAAAATTTGCAAGTAAACAAGCTCACCTATTTTCCAGTTTTATTATTCCTCAATAATTAATATATCACACAAATCAATCCTTTTAAATTAAAAACCCACATTTTATACACAGAGATGTGTATAACCCTACATACGACAATAGCACAATTCGCTGGCAACTATATCGACGCCTAATCTATAGACAGTCTACATAACAACTGATGTACATCATCAAATTTTAGTACAACTTAATCAATGCAATACTGAATGTAACAGTTAAACTTCAAGTTGCAGCCATGTACTCACATGATTTGCGAAAGCGATTCGTATGTGTTGACTGTAGTCATGGTTGTAACGTGCTTGATATTACGATCAATTATTCCTTCATGTATACGTTTGAGTGTTCATTATGAGGTTGTATAGACATAGCGCGATAGAGCAAGCACTTAAGTACGGATATGTATATAAATTGAGAACGTTTGTCTTGGGCTTTTGTATTTCCCTACTCTCTTGCTGTCATGTTGTAGAGTATTGGCGGAGTTTCATTGTATGTAAGCAGCCTATGTCACATATCGTGTTTATGTGATGCTTGCACTAAACGCATGACAGCAATATCACGACAAGTACCAAGTGCTTCAGCCAGGACCTACGTTGGTTACAAGACACCTAACCTTCCTTGTTACCTAGAGGCATCTCAATTATGTTGATCTGCTTTGTGTACCATTCATCCGCCCACCACGTACAGATCCATAGCCTGACATTATCATCAATATTCGTGTCTTCATCATCTTACGTGTCGTTTGCAGACTTGTCTTATGAGTTCGGCTCATAGTTTTATGTAATGCGATGAGAATTATGTTGTATTGATGTAGGAATATATAAATTCATTAAAATTGTGTCCAGTATAGTAATAGAGTAAAGATGTTGTGTATGGTGTTGGATCTATTAATACAGCGAGCAATCGATATTATGAACGGGCAGTACCTATTGTTACAATATGAAAGCGAGCATCAAGCTACTGTGTCATTTAGTAACGATCGACAAAGCAAGTAAAAGACGTATTCTAAATAAAAAGTTTAAATCTATACATAATTCAAATAGAGTTGTAAATATCTAAGAAATTTCATCGTTATTTTTTTAATTTTAATGTATAATTTTACATTATTTTAAGTAATATAACATGTAGTTGTATTTAATTTGAATGTATAAGTACATATAATCAGAGTAATTTTTTCTTTTCGTTGTGCTTTCAACAAATTAGTCCTTTCGTCGGAAAATAACAAAAGCATTGGACACGAACGAGTGATTATGTGGCGCGGACTCGATATTTTTGCGATAGAAAAGTGGTCAAGTATAGAAAAAAGGGCGCCGAAGCGAAAAAAAACATCGATTGTGTACATACCAAGCTAGTATACAATACCACCACTGCAACTCTTTCAAGCGGAAAAATAAAAAAGCCTTGGCGTGTGCGCGCGATTCTCTGGCATACAGATAAAGAAGCCAAAGCGTGAACAAAAAAAGAATGGGAGGACTTTTAACATCAAGCAAATCCAGTCTGGAATATTCACATCCCTTTTACACACTACACCTACCCTAGAGAAATATACACGTTGCCATTTATGTTTTGCTATTATCCTGATTAAATTTGCTGATATTCGTCGTGCGTATATCTCGTTTATGACGCCATGTAAGTAAAACCGACGGCGTTAGCTTTTTCTTAATCATGTCACTGTTTTTTATTTTACCCATGTCATAGTGCTAAAATTTAAGTTACTTCCTTTGCCGTGTTATCATTGAGTTCATATTTAATTGCTTAGATTTGGATTCCTTGATTAGGAAAATGAAATTAAAATTCAACATTTTTTTTTGTTAAATATATTTGGATAACTTTTAGAGACTTTCGATTCAATGAAAGCCTCGCAGACTTTTTTTTAGGTTCTTGTAGAGTTTCTCAATAGTTAAATTTAGCCAGTAAAATTATAGTATAAAACTGATTCGAATCTAAAACGTCATGGGAAAAATTCAGATAAACTTTCGTATTAATTTAAAGTAAAATCCAAATGAAATCTTGTCTCATTAATTCGAATTAACCAACTAAAAATCCCTTCACTTTCAAGTTTCTGTCAGTGTCTAAAAAATTATAAAACACATTATCCTAGATATAAATAATTAAACTAGACAAATACCAACATGTAGAAACATTACAGATGTCTCTTTGCAATAATGAATTCACGTATTTTACTTTGTGCACATGTCATTTACTTCTCCATTATAATAATCTCTAATTGCGCGCATCGCATATAATATAAACGAACGGAACAGAATGATGCAAATACAATGAGTCAAGGCACTACATCGGACTCGAGATACGAAGCAACATATGTACATTCACATACATATTACTATAAGAATTATGTTCATTTGTGAAGAGGAAAAATAAGATCAAAAAATATCTCAGGGAGAAATAAACATATGAAAAATAAATGACTCATCATGGCCAGAGATATTTTCATCTCAAATGGCAATATCGAAGACAACTATAAAGCGTTATGGTCATCGACCCCCTCCCGCTCTCCCTCCCCGGCTATTCTGAGAGTTAAGTATTTTTAATAGGCGGCACAATAGCAAAGGATTATTCTTTGTCGTTATTGTGTACGCAAGACATCAAGTGCTGTTGATTGGCTGTGTTTATTTCGCCGCATTGGTACAATCCCAACCATACTACACTACCATCATCATTCATTCGGTTTTTTAACGCTGTTAAATGTTGAAAATCACCCGCAGTATTTAACGTGATTCAAATCAAAACGAATAAAAAGTTAAATATAATAAATAAAAAAAAAAGAAGTTTTTTTTCTTAAAGGAAATATTTAAAATTAAATTGGGCAATTAATGTATTAATATTAAACCGATGAAAATAAATTGTTGTTTTGTTACAAATAAACAAATTAAAAATCAAAATTAAAATAATATAAAAAATTGTTTTATAAAATTGTCTCAATTTATTTTCATAAATATCAATCTCAATCCGGGGAGAATTTAATTGTGTCGTTTATTTATTTATTTATTTATTTTTTTTTCTATTTAAATATATATTCACATTTAAATGAATAATATGATGTATAAAAATAAAATAATGCTCAACGACTCACGGTATTTTAATGAAAACAAATGAAATTCTCTCTCATGAGACTCTTGTGTATATATCTATCCAATTGCTGTGTATGTACACAGAGAATGTTGGCTAGGCAGTGAAATAGACGGAGAAAAAGTGGGAAAGCAAGTGACGATATTGTGTGTACTGTATATATATACATATGTTTAAACATGTGTGAGAGCAGAACATGTTTAAGTGCATAAGACAGAACGTGCCGGCGCAGACGGTAACTGCTATACGAAAATAGTTTTAGTGTGAAAAATAATGCCTTTTTCCATACGAAGTGAAGGAAACGAAATAATATAAATGGCTTCGCAACGATGGTGGTCTACATGTATATATATATATATGGACATGTGTGTTTGTTGCTGTATTTTATTTAGTGAATGAGTGTATATTCATTATCAATTAATAATTGTTGAATGCCACTAGCTTTGACACCAAGTTTAATTTTCTGTCTATTTAATATTTATGTAGGATAAAAAATTTTTTATGACAAATTAATGAGTGATGTTATATTTATATTTAATTCATTTGTTTGAACTTTTCGTTGTGTGGAATGTCGAAATCAATATTGATATGCATGAAATGTAAATTCATCTGAAAAAATTATTGAGTTTAATTTGTTAAAATTAAAAATTAGTATGAATTCAATACTCAGAATATTTATAAAGAATCACGAATACTTTGAAGCTTGAAATGTCATCTATTTCTGTATTTATCAATTTATTTATTCTGGGAAAGTTTGATGAATTCAATGAAAAAATAAAAAATTTATGATAAAGCTTCAAAAGTGTCAAGCATGTAGTATTAATCATTCATAAAATTTGACCTGATGCTAAAGAAAAAGCAGCTTATGGGATTCAAAACATTCAAATGAATATATAAAAAAATAATATTGGAAAAATCATTTTTTAAATATTATCCAAAAACAATACTTTATTCAAAATAATCATAAAAGCTTGATATATTGTAATATCAATATAACACACTTTGATTGCTTTGTAAAGTGTAATCCTATTTATTTTTTGTTCATTCCCAAATACAATTTTTTCGCATGCTGCATTTTTCAAACATTTCAATAAATAATTGAAACATTTTTCCCCTGCCATTTTGTCCAATGTTTTTTTTTTTTCTAAGACACCACTAAAGAAAAATATTATTTTCATACCATTGCGTTCAGTCAAGCCTTATCGTGAAGTAAACAAATAATCGGATACAAATAAAAAAACACATAAAATCATAGAGAATAATGACTCAACTCGCTGAATTGGGTAATCTAGTTCACAGTCTCAAGTGTGAGTGAAGGAGAGAGGTTGTTTCGAAAAAAAAAAAATTAACCTTTTATCGACATTGAACACAACCAATCGACCCCGAATGCCGCGCGTGATGTGTATTCGACGGACGTTGAAGTCTGTGCTTGGGTCTCTGCTCGAGTTCCAATCTGTGCTTGCAAAATCGATAAGACTAGTGCCCTCCTACATTCCCACCCTTGCTCCTCACTCAACAAAGAACGCGTAAATGAAAAAATAAAAAATAAATGAAAATCCAACTCAATTGTTGTCGCTTTATCCTATTATATTTATATTCGCATTTATTTCGTTTTCTCTACCAATTTTTTTCCCTCCCATTGATTTCTCAACTTCATCAAAAATATTCTCAGCATTTAAATTCTTCAACCCCACGAAATTTTACAATCTTACATGAACCATCGAGTGAAGAAATAACAAATTATTACATTAATAATATCATTATTCAAAAATTATTATTATATAATTCAAAAATCAATTTCGTGGTTTTATCTTGCATGTATAATTATGTGCATCTTGTGTGTTGGTGTGTATGTTTATGTGCCTAGGCACCGGCCCTCTGCAACGGATTTCCCGCAATGACGAGGCCAAATAGAGAGGGCGCGCCATGGCGGGGGAGAGGGAAGACGATGCCGCGCACGCGAAAGAGGGGATGTTAGGGCGAGAGGGTGAGAGGAGGTCGAGAAATGAACGAACAGAGTTTAGGTTAGGGCGGGGTGGGTCCTTGCTCGCGCACACGCCAATGACGACAATTTTTTTTTAGTAGAATAAAAATCAAACATTATCCATAAACAGACAAAGAAATATAAAAATTAAAAAAAAAGCTCAAAATTCTCACCTGATTGGTACATTGGTCCACTAAATCTATCGTCGACACAGGCGTCGTAGCTTCTACCATTGCACAATTCAATTCACTTATTATAAATGCACAAATTATTATTTATTTAAATTAATTAAATCACTAAATATCTATAATTAATCACCCCTTAAAAATTAGTATATTTCTTATTGAATTTCACGATAATTTAAAATATTTATAAACTTATTTTGTATAATTGTATTTAATTTAATACAGAAATTTAAAAGATAAAAAAAAAATTATAGTTGAATGATAAAGAAAATGAAGAAATAATAAATAAAAATAAATGAAAAAAAATACCTAAGTAGTTATAAAATCACGATTAATCCTCTGAATAAATTCACTTGTACACAAATAAAATATATTAAATCCATTAACATCATTTATATTGATGTTTACAAGCAGTCACAGTATAAAATTCCGTATTATTAACAGAAAATATTTATATCATTGTTTCATTATCATAAATGAAAATAAATGTAAATAATCAACTTTTTTAATAATGTTTTTCTCGTGTCTTATTTCACTATCACCACGATTCACACACATCTATACATATGTAAACTATCATATATGTATACAGATATACATCTATAGTTTATATACACAGATATACACTTAAATGCAAACGTTAATAAAACATACATCCGCGGCACGACACAGTAGACAGAGCACTGAAGTTCGTCGTCTTGTTTCGAGTTCGACCCGAGTAACGACGGCGGCGGCAATGACAGCCTCTCTCGAGTTCCACGCGCGCATGCGCGGGACAATAGTGGCGCGATCCTGCGCCGTGCCCTGGGATGCAAACTCACACGAAACCATGGCGAACATTTATTTTATATCACAGATATATCCGTGGATGTGTGGTATGAATATATACTGGAACATGTTTCTTTGCGTCTCTCGCCATCATCCCCTAAATCGGCACCCGGTAAAACCCACCCCTTGTCCACCTTCACGATGGTATATGTAGTCGTACTATACTTATATATGGATGGGTGCGAGAGCACGAATAAGGAAACGAGACGAAGGGGAAATGCGAATAAAAAATTATTAATTTTGAGCTTTGTTCATAGACAATTCGATATAAAATTGTATTATTATTATATATAAGGTTTGTATGGATATTATTGATAGATAAATTGTTATTAATTATCGTGTAATTGATAATAATTAATGTAGAAATATTTTAGGTTAGAATGTTGAAATTTTGAGTAGCAAAACATTTGCCAATGCATAAAAATAATTTTAAAAATTAATATCAATATTAGAAAGTAATTTACAAACTTGTTATTATATTGTTTAAACAATTTAATTATATATATATTTTTTTTAATTGAGGTGAAATGGTTTTATGATGAAAAAAAACATCGATTTTATTTTTTTATTTTTCAATTACCTCTGAAAAAATTATATTATTTGTTTGTTTTTTATTTTTAATTTTCGATTTAATTTCATTGCAGGATTTACGTTGATGAATTACTTGGATCATTTGTCATGTACCTTAAATGGCTGCTAGTGGAGGATTGGAATTCTTGTGAATATATATCTGAGTGAGTATATTTGGAAAGAAATATATATAAAGCAAAGACGAAGGAGGATATAAAGAAAGACAGTTCAAAAGATAGAATGTTTATGAGATGGTAGTGAATATACATTTCTTTGTCGTTGTGTTACGACTTAACATCTGATAAAGTAGCAGGAGACATTGTATAGGCGAGTCATAGTTTGACATAATCGCCTGATTTAGATATGCCCACTTGACCATAATTGTCACCATATAAGCGTGACATTGTGAGATGAAGAGTCAAGATATTGTAGGAAATGTGACGCATTTTTGATACTAAATACGATAGTATATTTATGCGAGATGTAAAATATTTATTTCTATTCTGGTAGTGATAGTGTTCTTCACTAGATGAAAAATATCATGTATAATACCATGATTTTATGAAGGATTTTTTGAGATAAATGTAGTAAATTTCAAGATGAAATGAGAAAACATTTTAATATCGATGAAATATTTTTTAATAAGGTTTATAGAAAAATTTAAAACTGTTTTAAATATTCGGATCACATCTTTGGAATATTCAAATAATTAATTTAAGATATAAAATTCTCTCTGTGTGCTAAATGATTTTTTTTTTTCGTTCAGAATAGTAATAATCTGTTATTACATGAAAATATTCATTATTAATTAATCACGAAGTAAATGTACTCAGTAATTTTCGTATATAAAACTTTGATCTCTTGACTTTTTAAATTAAAGTCATAATCAATATAAATATTTAATCCAAAATTTTATGAAAGTTTAATGCTATAAGTTTGCCAATATTTCATCAATATTAAATTTCTATCTGGAAAATAGAAAAAAAAATTAATTGATAATGTTTTCCAGTAATAAAATGACGATATTTAATTAATAAAAAATATTTGTCATTCGTTGAAATAATTTTCAGTATTTCATATTCATTTTCATAAATGCAACCTTCTTAATATAGTTAATCTATTTCACTGAAATTTGAATTTCTTAACGCTCCATAATACCGACAATATCTCTGATTACAAATTTGAATAAATGAATAAATTTTTTTTTAATTCAAAAAAAAAAAATAAATGCACCATTTTTAGCATAATTGAAGATTACGAAATGAAATTTAATAAAAACAAAATTGAGTTGAGCAGACTTGGGCTATATCAATATATATCCCTTTATTTATCTTCTAAATCGATTTAAAAATCTAAAAATTATTTAATTTAATTTTTTTATTTCACAAAATATATTTAAAATAAAATGACTTATTCTTTATTGATTTATCCGAGTGGATAGAACATTTTTGACTTAATATATTCACAAAAATTTACTTGCTTCATAAAATATTGGATTACTAATATTTTACCTCTATAATTAATTCGGATACTTTTCTCAAGCTATGATTATTCATCAGCATTATAATCTTCGTACTTTTCTGAAATAATATTCATCAAAGATGATTTAAAATGAAATACAAGAAAGCTTTTACAAAGATTTTCATGATTAAATCATCCAGAGAAATTCTTGAATAATTCAATAGATTTTTAAAAATGTAATAAAATAAATGCATTTAGATATAAATGTATTCAATATTAATATTGCATTGAAGGACTAAATTCATATCAATACATACATATTATACATATCCAAATACGTGTGCATGTTGCGTATTCAACCGATGAATGTATTAATTTCATTTTCATGCATGTAATTAAATTTCATCGGATTATATGTGGTTGAATAAAATTTTGTGAATATATAAATATCGGATTAAGAATGAATTTATGTCAAGCTGACAGAAATCCATTATGTATAAATAGCACAGATCATGTGTCACGTATTTTAAGATGAGAGATTATCAAAATATTCAAGAAAGAATTATTGGAATGAATTTACTGAAATTGTGTATGAGATTATAAAAATTTATAGATAGAAAATATTGAAATATCTCTATATGGAAAGTTATCATAGCAATAAATAATAAGAATGAAAAAAAAAATGTATGAGAGAGATTTGTTTGATTATATGTATAAATATGTACATAAGTAAAAGATTTTCGATCATGTTTTTGTCGAATGTAGAAATTTTACTCATATGAAAATTTTATCACGTCATACATAGTACAACGAGTAGTAAGTTTTCTCGTCGAGTGCAAGTCGAAAGGGAGGATAAGAATAATAGGGTGGGAAAAAAAAAGAAGTGGAATCAGTTTGAATATATTGTGAAGAAAAATATCATAGAGAATGATATAAAATTAGATGTGAAGAAATTAGTAACTGAAAAAATAATATTTCTCTTCGTTTAATAAATTTGGCAGTTTTGCGATGAACAATTGGACAAAATTAAATTGTTCATAATGAAAAGTAATATTTGGAAGATGAGAAAAAAAATAAAACGAAATGGAATTATATAAAATTTGAAATGAGAAAATTAATCTAAACCTTTTAGGATTTTAATTTAGACTTTCGATGAGGGAACATTTTACGAAGAAGATTCGTCATCTGACGTGTTATAAAATTAACAGAATGTGAAATTTAGAAATGATATTGACGAGGGGTGAAAAATAATATTGATAAGAAGAAATTTATATGGATAAAGAGACGTAGTAGAATTCATATAGAGATGAATAAAAAATACAATCCAAATATTTTAAAACAATTTAAAAAATTTTACTGTAGACTTTATAAAAATTTGAATTTTTACTTATTTGATTATGAAAATTACTAGTGTCACATTATTCATAGTACTTTAATAATAATTTTCATAAAAAATTTTCCTGCGTTACATAAATACAGTAATGAAAAATCTAAAATCTTACAGAATATTTGAACGAGGGTGAATAATAATAATATTTGAAATTCGAGACGTGAAATCAAACTATATTTCAGATAGAAACCATGTGAGTGAAGAGATAAAATGAGAGGGTGAAAAGACAAGTTGAATCAAGAGAAAGAAATTGAGTCGAAAGAGAAGACGAAAATGGCAAAGAAAATGAGGAATAAAAAAGTAAAAGAAGACGAAGGGCTGTTCAATGATATCCATAGTAAAGCAAAAGGGGTCTTTTCTGTACATAGGAACGTTCAATAAAATGGAATATATAATAAGGGACAAATGCAATAGAAAGAGAAATAAGAATGAAGATAGAAAAAAAAATAAAGGAAGTGAAAGAGGGAACTCAATTCACGTCTTGCTATTCTGACTATGGCTCCTATCGTGTGTGTATACATACATATACACATATGCATAGACACTTTATGTAAATGTGTGTGTAGAGGGTGAAGTAGAAGGGTGTAAATGGAGGCAAAGAGGCTTGAAAAGGAGCGACTGATCCATGGAGTTAAGAAGAAATGCCTGATCTATACATATATCACCATCACAGTAGCGGATGGAAGGAATGAAGCCAGTGAACGGATATGCGAACTCGCAAATTGAAGAAGAAGAGGGTTAAGAATTTCCAAATACACACACATGTGATATTTTTGATGTGATTCAATTCATAACTCCATTCAACAATCCACTAATAGTCTCCTGATATCGATATTAATTAAAAATAAAGAAAAACTTTTAATTTAATAAATTAAAAATAAACAAACCTCGAAAGGTGTATACATAATTTTTTTCTTAGGCTTATTCAGTAAACTATGGAGTAAAAAATAATACTTGATCGATTTTGTCATCCGTTCTTGCACCAAGCTCGATAAAAGTCCCTGGAGTCGCAGTTAGAGGTATCCAAAGTATATACATATACAGTAATTCGTTTGATATCGTACACGAATCCTGTGGATGATCGAGAGTGAGGTTATATGAGTAAAAATAGGGTTGGGGGATGGAGAAGAGAGTTCGAAGACGAAAAGGATGAAAGAGACATGGGATCCCTCTTACAATCAGTCGCGAGGCTGCGGCGTTATCAGTAGAACGGGAATGGATGGAGATGGCTGAAGCGAATGGCAGACAGGGAGGAATGGAAGCCAAGCGCTAGTAGTAGTAGTCGTCTTGGTTAGCAATAGCAGTAGTAGTAGTAGTAGTAGTAGTACTAGTAGTAAAAGTAGAAGTGGTAGAGGGTGAGAATGGCTTGCGGAATAAAATCTTTGCCAGAAGAATCGCGTGTGCGTCAAGATGGATGACTAGGAATCACTGGAATATATCTGGCGAGACTTTTCTGTGAGTGTGACGTATGCAGTCTCAAATGTATATTGCGGGCGACGACTACGAGCGCTGTTTTCTTTCCCCTGTTGGCTGTATTTTCAATCCCATTGAATCCAAGTAAGATGAGTGTATGTCATCTGATTGACGCATTAGTCAAATATGAATCTTCATGGGATATTGTATATAATACATTCACTTGTTTTTTTTATTTTAATAATATACACATTAAACAAAATGTGAGAAATAAATAACTGGTTATGGTTTTTGCATCAAGTATTTTTTTTTTTGTAATCAGTTGATCTGATGGATTTTTTATCTTTGTGTTTTGTCTTATCTTTTTTCAAGTCCAGACGATATTTCGAAGACATTCCAAAAGTTGAGATACCCTCACGATTTTGAGAGTAACGGGGAGGCACTGGAAGACAGAGAAACTCTGGGAGAAAAACTTTCAAAAGGCAAGAAGAAAAAAAAAATGAAACGTAGAGGGATATAGAAAAAAGGAGAATGAAAAAAAAAAGCACAGAGAATTGTGACAGTGCTCGTATAGTCGCTGTGAAAGTAGTATTAGTTGTAGTACTGGAAGTAGGGAAGACTGTTTGGAACTTTAGAGAACTCGAATGTTTATTGGCGTTTGGTACAGATCGACTTCGTTTCATCCACCCAACTCGCTCTCTTCTATGTTTGTATTCGCGATCTATACCTATATCTCTATATTTTCTTTTAGCGCAAATGCGAAACCGGTGAAATTACGCAAATACACGCTAATTGAAAAACTGCCAACACCATATACACATTATATATAGGTATATATTTATTTATTCGTGTGTTTCGATACTGCTTTTAATCTCGTTCACCTTCAATGGCCACAAATGTGATGATGTAATATTTTCCCATGACGAAAATCGATATTTTCATTAAAAACTCCACGACAGAAATGTCAGTTCAAACAAACTTTTTGCTTATCACTGTTAATTTTACCATTTCATAAGTAATTTTTATAATTACAAACACTAATTTTGAATATTAACTTAAAAAAAAAAATTCTAAAAATATCAAACGAGTTTAACAATTTTTTTTGTTGGAATACATTTTACTTTTTCATTGATCGTACTAAAAATTTATATCAAGTTGAATAAGATTAGTACATGGAATATATGCCATGACTGAGTACTAACTTGATCGCACAAAAATGCGACTGGCGAAGAGAGATGAAACAAGAAGAATTGTATTATACAAACGCGTGCACCTTGGTTGAGTTAGGGTTTATGCCCAGTTGAATAATGCATGTGTGTCGAGTTACTACTAAAGCACACGTTGTGCTTTCTCACTCTATTGCTGCTATCACCACCACCTTCGTGTGAGTACATATGTATATGTATATGTAATTCTTTTCCTTTTTCCACGTGCGTGCATTTCTGTTACTGTTCACTTTGATAATCTCGCATACATGCTCAGCTCTTTGTGGTCGTGGCAACACCCCCTTCTTGGCTATTTTATATGTTGAGAAATAGTTGCTTAAGAATTTCAATAGAATTTATATTTTATATAGACTTGTATTGACGTAATATTTATTATTATTCTTTTTTTTTTT